>JASANE010021778.1:0-19559 GCA_030248225.1 Trileptium ribeirensis
CGGAATTTCGCACTCTCGAACCCGCTCGCGCCATGTTAATGACACCACGTTCGCTTCGTTTCACCCTCGCATGCACGACACTAGGTATACTATTATAAAATATCATACGGTCCCTAACGAAAATGATAAACATCGAATACTTGAAGTTGATTTTAGAAGAAATTTCGACGTCGAGTTTTCTATCTAATACATTTAACTGTTCTAGAGCACATTTCTCTCAACGGTCGAACGCTTCTTCAAGAATATTGTTACTACGAACTATATTATTGTCTTTTATTGACATATTAACCTTATGGTAGATATAATTTTGCATTCAAAATTCTATTTTATCCGTGTTCGTTAAAGCTTTTTGATACTTTATCTAAAAATACAATCTATAATTGCGCTCATACTGACATGGAACGAACAGTTCAACTAATATCAAATGTGCATTGTGAATTACCGAATTCATTCATCATTTTCTAATCGATGTTACGGGATGCATTAAAATTTATGTTTCCTTTTTGGGTAATACCAGCAATTTGTCCCACATTTGGGTAAATTCCGGAGGTAATTGTCGTTTTCGCTTATTTTGGTCTCATGAGCCCATTTAAAAACCATTTTGAACCAAATTCTATATAATAAAAGAGCTGGGCATAATAATTATATTTTATATAGACATGTTAGCTTTACAAAATGAGCCCAATTAGGCTTCAATTTCTACACCTGTTTTCGAGAATTTAATTAACGTGATTTTTCCAACCTATTTGCGACCCGAGTTTCTTCGGTCCGTTTTTTCAGGGAGTGGGAAGATGTTTAAAAAGCCAAAAAGATATTTCGAGGTTTCATATGAACTATTGCGCGAATCAATCTGCCCAGCCAAAATTGAGTTATGCGTGTCACCCTAAAACCCAATAACGAACATTGTTAAATTTTGCCACTGTAAAAGCGGCTGATAATTCTTTACTACGTTCGTTTCACTCACTAAACTGAGAATTCAATTACTTGGATTTGTGCTATATTATTCATATCATTCGTCTGCACCATCGTAATATCTGTAGATTATATTAAGCAGTTATCCATCTTTGAGATTTATAATGTTATAACAGAATTACATTTTCAACATTCCTTTTCCTAAAGGTAATATTCATTTTATAACCTTAAATCAGATAGTAGTTAAACTTATAATATGTTTCTATCTGAATTTGTGGTTATATACATACTGACTATAATCACATTTTTACAAATAACATAATACTTTCAATACATGATGTTCTTTTCAGATTGCTATGCAAAACGATTGAAACAAGAAAAAGATGCCAATTAGATTTGCGCAATAAATGTCTTTGATTTACATATTACGTAATCTTCGTATAAGTGGACGTAACAAGGTTTAGTTCAAGTTACAATTAATGGTGGCGGAATTTCATAATTGGAAAAAATCATACGGGAATATCTTTACGAGACTCCCTAAATTCAACAATAATTCAGACAATGCTAGAAATTTTTGTGGACCCCAAAATGCCATAGTGTGTTGATTGGATGCAATAAAGCCAGGTGAATACTAGAGGCAGAAAATCTAGCGCATGTTCCCTGAGATTTAATAACGCAACTATTTTTTACGCTTGTGTATTAGCAAAAATGATCTAGTCACACCTCTATGCAGAAATGGTTGTATATCCGCACCTGTTTATTTTCCCTAATTAGCAAATAATCTCAACCATTTTGAATGTAATGTGGCCTATCACATCCCCACTTATCCGCATCATACTGGATTTTGGTGTTTTCTTCATGGAAGCAGTGACCACATTTTGTGAATTTTCGGTATGGTAGGGGTCGTACGTTATCCACCCTCTTAAAAATTATTTTTATATTATGTCATACATGTGTACAGTGTCATATATTGTTCCTGTGGTCTTGTTTACATATTTTAAATGCTACAGTTGATACATTTGTAATGCCCGAATATCAAAATAATTTTATATGGAATTTGATGCAGCGATTTTTTCGTTTATCTGAATTATCAGATGTTTTTGTAGTTGTGGTTGATTGAAATTTATGACTTTATAGTATGAAATATACAACTTTAATGTAGGAATCTTTACATATATTTGTATCAAATACCACACATGCATTGTATGAATTTGAATATATATTGTATGAAAAGCAATTACAATGTACGATTGCTAATATATATTTGTATGAAAAATAACATATGCATTGCATGAAATTAAATATATTTAATGTATGAGTTTTCGTACATCTCTGTATTAAATGTCATATGTCTAATGTACGAATTTTTATAAATATTTGTATGAAATAAGATACACCCATTGTTTGAATTCTTGTACATAATAGCAATTTTTATACTTGTTTTCAATTTTACGGGAAATTTTATGGTAATTTGCTTTATATAGCTTCAAAAAATTATGTGCTACAACACATACATTTTATTATCTGAAATTTCATATAAATTATGTACAATTTATCATACGTATGCTGTATGAAATTTCGTGCAGAACATTATGTAGCAAGTCATACAATTGTTATGTGTAAATTCATACGAAGGCTATGTAAATAATCATACATAATGCTATGTTACAATACTTTATACAAATTATGTGTCATGCATTTATTGTGATCAATTTCTTACGACTTACATGGTACACCTTTGATGTAGGATTTGTTCGCAATACAATTGAACATATATTATGTTAATTTTTGTACAAATTATAACAAAATAATGTCGCACAAGAATTGTGCGAAATTATCATAATACAAATTTTAAGAGAGCATGCAGCGTTCCTTGATTTAAATAGGCGAAGGGCTCTTATAACAAAAGTTTTCAAACAGCGAATTTATGGACTAGCTTTGAAAATCTGCACCCGTGCAGCCATCTGCTTAACCACATTTGCTTTTTATATTCTACGCTGGATATCTTTTTATCTGTATAATCTTCTGGTTATAAATCCCGAGTGCTGTTCAACCAATAGTAATTATGCTTTTTCTTTATTCACGGACTATAATTGCTCGTCGAATATCTTGGCACTGCATGCTTATTTCTCATCTGCGTTCACATTTCTGGCAAATTGAGTAAAATATTCGTTCCGATTTATTTACATTTTTGTATGACTACGGTTAGAAATTTGCTGATACTTCGTTTGCTTAAGTAAAACGTGGCCATAAGGCTATTCACGTATTATCCGGGCCACAGTGGAGGAGACGCCACAATCTAAATCCCCATGTCCGTACCCCCACTCGGCTGAAACTCCTCATGTTCAACTAAATACAAAACATAATGTCTTGAAACTTATGTTTTCTGTATGCAAAATGTTAAAACATTAATCACCACTATTTCTAATGCTAAAATATCATTTTATAGCCTGACTGTGCTTGTGCGACAGTGAAAGTACATTAAAATATGGAAATATTTACAGTTTTTAAGCAAAATTTATTCCTACCCCACTTTGAAATTAGCCCAAAATGAATATAGGGGCTCCCCGAAGTTCCCCTACCCCATTTTCAGAAAGCTATGGAGATGGACAGGCCAGTTACCCTGCGAATATGTCTATTATGTAACATATAGCCAACATAAAATTCTACTAGGAATCTGTTTTATTTAGAAGCAAAAAATCGTTCTTAATACTAGCCTTTACACAGGGGCACTTTTACCCCTGCTCCAGCCTGAATGGAATTTCCCCAGCTTCCCTTGTATCCCCAGGTCAACAGGGAATTTATAAATTTCATTTTTGTGTATTTCAAGTATTTACATTTTTGTTGTTTTTTGTGCGTGTATTTTTTTATATAAGCACTGAAAATTCGTATTTCTGCCGGCTGATCTTCATTTTACTTAGGATTTTGTCATAAACGTCAAAATACAAGTAGCAATATTGAGTTTTGTTGTAACCGTTTTTTGTTAGAACGACCATATTTGGTGCTACGTCAAAATACTTGGGGTTTGACCATGGGGAAGCCGAAATTTACATGAGGACATGACCTAAGGGTGGAGGTCGCCAAAATTCAGGGGGAGCTCGAAAACTTTGCCCCACCCCCTCTCTGGAGAGCAGCAATACATTGTGAGGAGATTGTTAGTGACATGATGCGTTGTCAAACTGGATAGCTTCTGAAGATTTATTTAAAATCTACTGAAACTTCTGTAAACCATAAGTATATTTAATGTGGACACCGTTGGTGTGCCGTTAAGGGGTTAAACTTTTAACGTGGATAACTATTATAGGCCAATGTCACCTTTAGGAGTCGTGCGTTATATTGTTAGAAATAATGTTTCCGACTAAGGCCTTACTTTATTTTGTGATATATGAAGCCTAGAATTTATTATGTACAAGACGGCGTGGCATGCATTTCGCTTGCAACCCTAAAAGATCTATTGACTAAATCAGCATTTTTGCATTTGTAAGCAGTTCGACAACCTCCAGAGCAGTTTAAAAAAAGTGTTGTTTCTATAACCTCATCGATAGATTTATTATTCTGGACAATGTCCGTTTCGTTGTTGCTCTGACGTCGGGGGTATGTATTAATTTGCTGGAAAAAAGATGAAACCGTTCGTAATTTTACAAAAGGAACTCTGATAATAAAATTGTTAGGAAAATATTGTTGAAATTGTGCGAAATAGACGAATTTATGAATTTGTGCAAAATGCAGTTAACGTAATATAGTTCGATGACTTTGTTCGACAATTATTCAGGCAAGATTGGGGTACTCGTTTGATCGTGTTGGAATTGTTGGCAGAAGATTTGCCACTGCAAATGTTACCTATCTCAACCCGGTTGCCTATTTGCCGGCTTCAGTTGTCAATAAAACTGAATAAATAAAGTGTTTGAAAGATGAATAGTCACGATATCGAACAACCTCAAACACAATGGGTAACTCGCCTCTTCGCAAAGTTCAGTCATAACTTGGCTCGAATGTAACCTGACTACGATCAGGCACATGAAGAAGGCAATGCATTATCACCGGAGCAGCAATTACAACTCTGTGGCATAGTATCGTCGAACTAACACTAATTTCACTCCCAATTTGAATGCAGAGGACTTTGTAGTGTGGTGTAGTAGCCGGCAAAATGTACCGCCAGATTTCGACTCGCCAAATTTCACTTAAGAACAACAAAGGCAATGAATTTAAAAATTAAATATGGAAATTGGTGGAGTATCATATACACTTTTCGAAGTCTTTACCGTCTACTGACTTATTGCGTAAAGGTACGGAATTGTGTGTACAAAAGTGGGGATATTCTAATTCACAGATTGTAAACCGTTTTACCACATACATCAGCTCCCAGTGGATCTATAGATTGCCGAATTGGTTCGCGGGAGAAGTTGTTAATTTCAGTAGTATGAAAAAAGGTTCTGTGGTATGCCGTCATAATCTGTCAAATTTTAAGGAGAAATAGTGACAAATAACCCCTGTGAGGTACTTAGCTTTTAGGTAATTTATTGATCAGAAAACCAAAGGCCAAGCATAGCTTGATTGTGACCCAAGCGAGGATAATGATTAATCATCATCTGAGCTTAGCGAAAAGTCAAATCACGACAAAAATAATTTATTAAAATATACACCACCTACTGGCCACCAACATCCGCAAGCCACAGATGAAGCATATCGACAACAGGGCAGTGACTGGCAGGTAATTGTGAAATAAATATCTACATACACTATATCATCAATAGCGTTCCACTGTGGATTGTTTTGTGCACATTCCAACACGTTCTCCTATTCACCGCATCTCATGCTTTCGTATCACTTGAACGGGATATCTTTTTCTTCAGTCTTAGGAAGAAAGTCGGATTTGATTAACTTCATCAGCAAGCTGTCACAGCCTCCAAGGTTTTCGAGCGGCTTCGTGTTATTTTTCGTTTTTACTTATGCCATAAGTTGCCCATCCTCGTTTTCCTCTAGAAATATGCACGTGCAGCTAATTTTTCCAGCACTCCTAATAAAGTCCAGGGCCCAAGTAACCCTGAGGGGCGTTACGTTATAACGTTAGAAAAAACAGCTTGGAGCGGGTGTTTATGGAGGAGGCAGTCTTCCGATTTAGGCTTAGTGAATATATCACATAACGACCTTAGGTTAGGCGTAGTATATCGAGAATTGAATGGCCTGCATTTTATTTACTCCACTCAGGCTTACTTGGGCCACATCCAGACGCACAATTGCTGTTAAATTTATATTTTATATGTAATATAAAATGTATTTACTGCATATATATACATATATCCTTTTACCTAATTAATATTTCGTAAAGTATGGTGTTCTATTACGTCTTGAATCATCCAAAATTAAGATGTCGGACAAAATACAACTCTTCCTATTCACTGTACCATTTCGTTTTTTTTTGCTAAATATGACACCTGCATTAAAACAGAGGTTAATACCAGCGGTAGATAGTTTTCAAGTTACTAATTTTATCAAATCTTGCGTTCGATTTTTCAAATTTTATCAAACCAATATTATGCTTTCACGGTGAAAACTTTTGTTTTAAAGTATTTGTATTCTGGAAGTGTCCTCGGTGGCTTAATAATCTGTTATTTGTTATCTTACGTTAATTATCCGCAGCAGTTTGCAGCAATAAGTGTTTCGCGGTGGCATAGATCAATTGACTAGGACCCATGTTGGCTGCCATGCCGCTTGAAACTGTAGTAAAATTCCTTTGATTATCTGAAATAATGAATGCAAAGTTTTATTGAAACGGATCGAACGAACCGAGAAGAGTTTCCTCCTTAACTTTTCTATCTTGTCTGCCTGACTATCGGGCGCGAACCCTACTACAGTGACCGGAAAAACGTCGGTTGTGAACATTTTTAAGCTTGGACCAACGCAGACTTTAATATGCAAAGAAGCAGCCTAATAAAGTGGTCAATACATTTCTGATTAATGCCAAATTGCAAAACATTACAACAGTTCATTAAATGACAAACCTCTGGAATGAGGTTTTATTGATATGCGATGGGGATACATGGGATCCCCACGAAAATCTTCGATGAGTGGGTGGATATGGCGATTGAAATTATATCCCCATGACAACAGTGGACATGTTATTGCCGGGTGGGAGCGTCAAAACAGTTTATAAAGAATAGGACTGTATTATCGTCCGAGAGCTGTTTTATTGCTGTGTCATATCCTTCCACGAGGATAAGGGGTGTTTTAGGGTCTACCGACCTATTCTCACAGAACAACTTTTGCATTCGTGGCATGATATTCAGTAGTTCGTTCGTAGTAGTAGATATGGCTATCTAGAATAGAGGATGAATAAACCTTTTCATGAGTTTTCAATGGGTTTAGCGTCAAGCGTCAATGAAACCGATTTCCAGAATATAGTCTGTCTTCAGTTGTTTGTTTACGTATGATCAAGAATTGTCTATAGGTTTTTCGATAAGCTGAATATGATAGTTTGGTTATCTAGAGGACAGCACAAATACTTGATTAGTTGTCAGTTTTCGCTGGGTTTAGGATCGACGAGGATTTAGGATTTTCAATGAATTCAAGGGTTCAAGAGGTGTTTGAGTAGTATATATATATAATGTTAAAAACAGCTTGTTACAGATGATTTGAAACCACACTCGCTCCATTTCACCCTATACGACGTTTCAGTTCTCTAGAGCATGGGCGGCGATCCCGGGGGGGCCAAGGGGGCCATGGCCCCCCAATATTTGATGCCAACGTATATATAGAATGTAGGCGCTTCTCAGGGAATGATTTTTTTGCCGGGGCTAAGGTCGGCTAGTTTGCCCAAATGAAGTAGCCAGGAGCAGGGCCAGGTTCCAGGATACTTCTGGTAAAATGTTAATTACAGTCGTCTTATATAACTAGATGCTTCGCGTGAACCGTTTGGTTTCCGCCGAGCACTAAGGCCAAAATATAGAAAAAAATCGCCTTTTTAACAAAATTATAAATGCAGAGAAAGTGCAGGCGACGAATAATGGTGGCGTTCCATAGTTACCGGTAGGTTCTACGACACTGCCAAATCCTACCTGAATCAGTTGCGCATTCGCTGAGATTACCTCGGAACAGCGCAGCAGCAGAGTAATAATTAATGCCCGCTATTACCTAGGGTAGAAACCCAACGGTTATAACCTAATTGTCCGCTACTTTTTCAGATTAGAATATGCGGGCAAGTTACATAAGTATATACTTGCACAGCGTTATACCTAATGGATATTCGAAAAGCGTTTTTACTTTCCGCCAAAAAGAGGAAAACAGATGCTCCTCATTCCAGCAACATGTCGAATACTTCAACAGAAGAGCAACTCCAGTCAAGTACCGGCGATGCAATTGAGGGCTACCAAGAAGCTGACGCCACTCAAATTGAGTTGGAGCCTCAGGTGGAAGCCGGAACGTCATCGCAACTTACGGAACATTACGCTGTTTCTCAGGTGATATAATTGCTGGATTTCAAAAGCCAAATCAGCCGGACTCGTCATTAATTCCAGCCCAGAAACTGGAGCAACGTACACGCCTCTTCAGCAATGCCTGGTACAGTACTTATCCCTGGCTTCATTATTCGGATCTGGTCGGGGGCGTTGTATGCTTTAAATGTGCCACTGCGGAGGCTAAGCAAGGACTTGCTCTCGATACGAAAAAAGACAATGCTTTCATCTCGACGTGGTTTAAAAACTGGAAGAAAAGCGTCGAACGGTTCGAAAAACACCAGTCTTCAACATGCCATCATTCTGCGGTAGCATTTCTATCACAACAACACGCGCCGACAATTTCGTGCCAACTCTCTGCCCAGAAAGAACTTCAGGTTGCCGAATCTCAAAAATGTCTGGTCAAGATCATCCGAAGCTTGATGTTTCTACTACGGCAAGGGCTAAGTAAGTGCTGTATTTTGTTATCAGCTTAAACTACATTATTTAGCGGAAGCCACAGTTCAAATGCGCGCCTGCAGGGCAAACAAATGCCCTTAACGGGCAAGGAAAACGAAACCCTGTTGTGAATTTGGAAAAGTGCATCTGTTTAAATGTTGAAGAATGCCATTTCATTGCTGTATTACAGTAAAGGGAAAAATGCGTTTTTCTGGTATCGAAAAATTTTATTTGCTGAAATACTGTATAGAACACGCCGAGTGTAAGGATGGTTACCACCAATCAACGATCAGTGTTAGATTAGTTAATACCATTGCACAAAGCCTGTAAGATTGGGCAATACCACTGTAGGCGTGTAAGGTTCGTGTAACATGTGTAACTTTCGTAACTCGGTACCGGCGTGTAACCGAGTTACGCGAAACAATAGGGTTACGTAACTCTATACAGCGACATGTCACTGCATGACTGTAAGGTTGGTTAAGGTACCTACTTTCGACGATCAGAAAACCAGTCGTTATAATAATTCTCGACTCATAGCTCAAACCCCTGTTATTTTCCCCTTTCCATTACTATGATGTTTTTAAAGGTAGAGCAGTAATATACTTTTGGATATGTAATAATGCTTTCATTCGCTAAATTGTGTGTCATGTAATAATTTAAGTATTGCTCGAAAAAGTGATTTCAGGCATCCGAGGCCACGAAGAAAGTCAAGGAAATCTGTATCAGCTTCTGCTTGTTCAGTCACAAGACGACCCTGCGTTGGAAAAATGGCTGAAGCGCTCCACGAATTTTCTATCACATGATTGCATCGACGAGATCGCTAGGAGCATTTGCCATACAATACTTCGCCAGATAATTGCCGATATTGTACAGACATCGGGAGTATACGGTGTAATCTGCAGATCAAGCGTGTCATGGAAATAATGCTTGTTTGCCCGGTAACATCTTGCGAGGCGGAAAGGTCTTTTAGCTGCCTTAGAAAAATCAAAACCTGGCTCCGCAGCACAATTTCACAATCCCGACTAAACCACGTTGCAGTGTGCTGCGTTCACAAGGACCGTATGGATCAGGTTGACGTGATGGAAATCGCTCGAATCTTCGTCGCCGCTACTACAATTAGGAAAAATGTTTTTGGCAACATGTAGCTTGGATTGCATTTTTGAATGGTACTGTGTACAATGTAATGTATTAGTTGTATAGTGAACTGCCCGAAAAACAAGCGTTTTAGCATAGCACAAACGAACTACGTTGTGCAGGGGATCATGCAGGATTGCGGCTCACCCAGATAACAGTGGATTACGTGAAACCGTTCATTCTTCAACGAAACCCTCAAGACCAAAAAGCATTTAGTTTTCGGACGGTTCACTATTGCATTACTGATGCATTACTTCCATAGTTGGTCCGGTTTGATGTTAAAACCCAGCGGTTGTGTTATGTCTGTGAGCTTAATATTCAATATATGCTTGGCCCCCCCAAACGCGGAAAGAAATCGCCGCCCCTGCTCTAGAGACTAGCACAAATGGTTCGTCACTTGCTCCCGATGGGTTTATGGTTTTTGAGATGTTTTCTATGGCTTGAGGGTTTTAGAGGCTTTAGTGTTAGAGTTTGTTACACGTGAATACGCAAAATCATGACTTATAAATGAAACCACGCTCCATCCGCTTGACCCTCACATGCGAGATATACTACTATATGCATTTATACAATAGATTTATTGATGTCAAAGTAATGTTCAAATGATGTATACTATAATAATACGTACATTTGCTTGGCATATTCTAGAAATACTAGTTTAGTAGTTTTATTTAATCATGCTTGCTAAATTTTGGTTTCTTAATAAAAATCTGCTATAAAGTTTGGTTGTATAAAGGAGCAATGTCTGTGTTTCGACCACTTCAACTGGACTTTGGGTACCTAGGTAAAGTTTGACTACTAATGTGCATGTTCGGGCCTTGTATCATCGGTGTCAGTGTGGGTTAACCGCCAGGTCGGACCCTCCCGCAAGCCATATTTACACCACCATGAAGCCGTGGCACACCCCTCCCCGCCGCCTCTACAGACCCACGTAAAATTTAGCAAAAATTGCAGTATATACAGTTGGCAAAAATTTAGGGGAGCCCTCGTCGGGCAGGTATACCCACAACGACTCCTAGCCCCTAATTCGACAGACCTTCGATGATTACATGTAAGTTATACATATATATGTATACATACATACATATATATTTGTAAATATATTTATATAATATATGCTCCTTCTTTATTATATTACTAGAATCAAACGGCACACGGTAGAGAGCTTGAGATCTGCCGTGCTCAGTCCCAAGCTTGGGACGCTGGTCAGTTCGAACGGTACAATGCATGTGACATATAAACGCTGCCAGAATCGAACACTAGACATCGAGAAATGATTTTATTGAGTTTGCAATATAAAGGTTAAACGTGCAGAATGAGGTACATCTACACAAACGAACAGGGAACAATATGGTATGACAACGTAAGAATATGACGAATAAAGAAATTGCATACTAATAACCAGGTTACATAAATAGTAAGCAATATCTATCCACCGCCAGAGGTGATCTGGTTGGCATAAAACCTTCTCCGAGGAGTAGAGTTCGCGATATCGTAATCAGCTATTGGACTCGGAAAATTAGCTTAGTCGATCTTCTAAATTTGTTCGCTTTGCGATTCGAACGAAAGTGGGTCCACGATTAGGATTTTATCAAATTGAGGCAGAAGTGACTAACAACCACTCTGAATCCAGTGATATAGGAGGGACAAGGTGCATGCCAAATTCAGACAAAGACGACAGCAATTCCTAATAAGCGACGAGCAGAATACAGATTGTATGCATGAAAGTAATAGTGCTACATATTGTTTTGTACAACATATAACAAATCATTGTTCTAAACGTACGCTATAGGGTTTCACTCACACTGGGGGTGAATTTTAGGTTCCGGATAATGCTTCTCAACTTTTAGGGTAGACTAGTTCCAAACTTTATGTCAAAGGACTTGTCGTTATTTTATCTCATTTAGGAGCTACTAGGGTGACAGGTGGACCCAGAGTGCACCTAAAAATCGCCACATGTGGACACGATTTCTAGACGTTTCGCCACTTTTATTGATACATTGTATGGCATAATTATATATAACAATATTGCATGAACGCAGTCCCAGAGCTGTGCGCGGGTACGGGTACCCGCGGGCCGGACCGGATGCGGGACCAATGGTTAAGTCCGCGGGTAGCGGGTACCCGCGGGCCCCCAAGTAACCCTGAGGGGTATGTTATAACGTTAAAATAAAGAACAGCTTAGAGAGGGGGGTTTGGGGGCGGCAGCCGGGTCTTTTCTTTTAGCCCTCCCCAGCCCGAATTTAGTCAATTTTGAAGATAGAGAGCTGATTTTGGTATCAATCGATTCAGCTTGATGAGGCAATTCAGAAAATACTCATTTTACCCACATCCCTGAAAAAAAATTTTTCCAATTTTTTAAGTCCCCCAAAATTTTTTCTTCGCAATATGCTCACGTTGGGTACCGTTCGACTCCTTTTTCATGAGAGAAATCTACTGGTGTGTATTTTATTGAAATGTACGCCACCGTTAGAAAGTTATAAGGGGCCCAATTAACCCTGAGAGGCTGCGTTATAACGTTAGAAAAAGGAATAGCTTAGAGCGGGGGGCTCGGGGGGCGGTAGCCCCCCGAATTAGGTTTAGCGTATGTCTCATATAAAAACCTTATCTTAGGCTAAGACTAGGGCTTAGGCTTAGTCGTCGGTAATCCTTCGTTGTCGAAGATGATTTTTTAAAGGGAATAGTGAAAGCCAGTGTCTGCATGCTCGTCTGTGAGCAGTAAGCCCGGCTGCAGAACGACATCGGCGATCACAATAGTCACAACTGAATTCGCCTGAGACTGGAGCTGTATGACGCCTGTCGTGTGCAGCCTGCGATACAGATTGTCTTTTTGCTTCGACTATCTTTTTGGCTTGGTGTAGTGAGTTACGCCAACCTGCTCTGTCAGACGCCTGCTGTTCCCATGTGCTCGGATTTATGTTCGCACCGACCATGTTCCTCCTTAGTGTGTCTTTGAACCTCAGCCTGTGTCCAGCATATTTTCGCTTTCCGTGTTCAAGCTCGCTGAACAACACTTTTTTGGGTAGGCGATCTGGCATTCGTGAGATGTGACCAGACCACCTGAGTTGTGCTGCGGTAATGTGTGCTTCAACGCTTGCCACGCCTGCGCGTTGGAGGATAGCGACGTCTGATATTTTGTCTTGCCACGTGATGTTCATAATCTGGCGAAGATGGCGGAGTTGAATGCGGCCGAGCTGCCTGACAAACTTCCGGTGGAGGAATAGCGTCTCTGTTGCGTATAGTAAACATGGCAGAACTGCAGCATTATTCACTTTAATTTTGGTATGCAGTTTTATGTCATGCCTGGACCACAGCCGATCTTTGAAAGTGCCGAAGGCTTTACAGGCTGATTGAATTCTGTTTATCTCTGCATCTATTGAGTTGTCGTTGGAAACAGAGCTACCCAGATAAATATAGGAGTGAGCATTTGTCAGGTTTTGGCCATTGACGGATACCACCGGCTTCGTTCCAAGCATTGGAGACGGTGGCGGTTGATATAGTAGTTCCGTTTTGGCAGTGTTGATGCGAAGCCCGAAACTCGCTGCTGCATCACTAAAGGCTTTCACTATCTCTTGTATGTCGGACAGGTTCGAAGCCACGAGCGCTGAGTCATCAGCGTAGAGCAATTCCCTTACACAAATAGAAGTGGTTTTAGTGGAGGCCTTCAGTCTGGCAAGATTGAACAGGCCTTCATCAAGGCGAGTGCGAAGATAGACTCCTTTGTCTGTCTTTTGGCTAACGAATTCGAGCATCGCTGCCAGATAGAGGCGAATAACGTTGGCGCCAGTACACATCCCTGCTTGACTCCGTGCTTTACGGTAAAGGGGGTGCTTGTGTTGGAAGCAATCGAGACTGTTGCTGTCATGTTGTGATGAAACTGCCTAGCAACGTTCGTGAATTTGCGGGGACATCCGTAGTGTGAAAGTACTTTCCACAGAGTTGTACGGTTAATGGTGTCGAAGGCCTTCGAGAAGTCAACAAATACGATGTAGAGTGATTGGCGTTGTTCGACCGCTTTTTCCTGTAGCTGCCTACGGGTGAAAATCATGTCACATGTGGATCTGCCAGCTCTAAAGCCGCACTGGCTTTCGGGTAGAACCTTTTCGGAAACCATTTTCAGACGGTTAAGCAGCACTTTGGGGAAGACTTTCCCAGGAATGGAGAGGAGCGAGATTACTCGATGCCTGCCGTAGTTCCATCGTTCTGTGATGTCTGGGAGATCTGTCAGAAGACGGCTGTCGTCGGCTGTTTTCACTGGGACGACAGAATTCGTTCGGGGTCCGTACACCGATTTGAGCTCAGAGAATACTCATCTACTGTTACCGGTGTCGGCGAACCTTTGTAGCTGCGCAGCTTCGTCTTCCCACCACGCATTTTTCGTACGCCTTGCTTTGTCGACTCGGTTTGATGAGAGAAATCTACTGGCGTGTATTTTATTGAAATGTACGCCACCGTTAGAAAGTCATGAGGGGCCCAATTAAGTCTGAGGGGCTGCGTTATAACGTTAGAAAAAGGAACAGCTTAGAGCGGGGGTTCGGGGGCGGCAGCCCCCCGACTTAGGCTTAGTGTATGTCTCATATAAGAACCTTATCTTAGGCTTAGTATATCGAGAACGGCATGGCCTGTATTTTATTTACGCCCCTCAGGGTTACTTTGGCCCCGCGGGTACCAACAGGTTTCCCATGTTTGGTGGTTCACGATGAGTCAAGTGTCGACTGGTGTGTTTCGTGAAAGTTGTTAAAATTGGTCTAACTGCATGGTATTCCCAAAGCCAATGTTCAATATATAGCTGGTGAAATGAATTTTAGACTGATCACAGTAGACTTTATGTTGTGTTGTCGAACGATCGTATTACCTGCTGCATACTTTGAAATCGACAGCGCCTGGCTATTAATAGTATCCTGCCTCGTACACTCAAGTTTTTGTAGCGTTTGTGTTTTATATTATTTTAAGTTACGCATAAATTAAATTTATATTTGTTTTGGTATTGTTATTCAAGTCTGGCCGTATTATGTGGGTAATTACGTTAAAATCAAATATGCTGGCGAGCCGCCATGCCAATGTGATAAATTTGTTTTTTGGGGTGGAGGGAGGGTGGGTGGCGACCAACGCAGATAAACACGCCCGTTTTGGCATTCTGGCGTGCCATTTTGCATAAACGAGTCACAGGGCTGCCCGACTGGTGTCCCCACATAAAAGCAATTCAAATACTCACTTCCCTGCTGGACCATGTTGTTTCCATCTAAGTTGGATCTTTGTGTGCGATACTCGTGCAAAGTTGCGCAATGTTTGTGACTGCCATAATTAAATAGATTTTTATAAATTTTTCGTTCAATGCCTCTAGGTTCCCACTGTGCTTTCCAGTCAGTATCTTTACCTTCTTTAGGGCCACAAACGATTCTGTGGGCATTTTGTGTCAAATAATAAAATTTTCATAAATCATAAATTCCTATTCCAAGCGTTTGTGTCCATGCTGTGTTACGTTAGTTTATTGCCGCCGTTTTACCATTTCTTGTTTTACAAGCACAAGGGCCAACACTAGTTGGGATCTCGCCGATCGAGGCTCGTCTGTATTTCTAATATTTTGTTTTAATTGTCCCCCATGAAACGGTTTATGCGCTTAATTTCTGTTCTCTTAAAATGATGTCATTATCCAGTGAAAATCGGGCTAAGATTATAGAACGTTCGTTGCGTTCAGGAGATAAGGAGTATAGTCTGAAACAAAATGAAAAGTGTAGATCTGATGTTTGGTCACACTTTCGGCTGATATATAAAGACGAACTATTAACCTCGGATTTGTGTTCATGCCACCACTGCAAACGCGTACTCGTCTATCGTGCAGGCGGAAAAAGCTTGGGTACTTCTATGCTTTCGCGGCATTTGTCGGCTACGTCTGCTTCAGCAGAACGCCAGCTAAAACTGCTTCCGAATAAAACTGCTGCCGATCGTCAATTTCGAGCAGATTTAGACGAAGATTTTTCGCGATAGATCACATCCGAATTGGATGATATAGTAGCAAAGCATAATTATATCGGCGATAATCAGCCACCACTTGTAAAGGCTAGCACTGCTGTCTCAACGGATCCATTTGCTGAATTCCGTACCGGCCAACAGCCGACCAAACCGAAGTCGAGTACCTCTGCGATGGACCGAATTCCTAGAGAGCTCAGTTCATATAATTCTGGACATCATACTGTACCAGATGGCAGTAATCCGCTCACCTTCTGGAAAATGCACGCTGCTGAATTTCCGCTACTGCCGACATTAGCCAGATAATTTTCAGTGTTTCAGCATCATCTGCTCCATCGGAGCGAGACTTTTCGTCAATGAATTTAACGATTACAGAACGATGGGCATCACTCAGCCCGGATACTGTTGAAGCAGTTGAGTTTATAGGAGCGGCATTAAAAGCTGGATTACGGATATCAACAATTCAGGAATAAAATTTCGCCTCTGCTACTGCAGGAAGCTCGCCGGCAGAGCTATTATTCTCCTTATTTACACATCCTTTAGCGGGAGCTGTAGAAGGCGCTAGAAATTGGCTTTTTGGTGGGTTTGCTGAAAAGAAACTGGGCGGTTCCCTATACTGGGCGCGACGTAAGGCATTAAGCAATTCCCTTTAGTGGGTGCTCGTGCCGTAGACTTAGAGACACTAGGAAGCTCGTGACTCCTTTCACTGGGCGCTGTTTGAGCCTTTAAAAACGACTCCGTTTACTTTCCGCCACGGAAGTGACCAGGTGTTTCACGTCTGGCGGACGTTGTAGTTGGCTCCGCAAGTCACTATAGCAGTTCTAGTCGTACCCGTTCTAGACGCCAGTAAGTAGTTCCCATTAGTGGAGTGGGCGCTGTAGAGGTCACCAGAAATTTTCCTTTACTGGACGTTGTAGAAGCCACTAGGCAATTCCCTTCAGTGCGCACTGTAGAGATCACTAGGCGGCTACCTTTGCTAGACGCTGTAGAAGCCTGTAGGTTGCTCCGTCTACTTTGCGCCGCAGAAGTGACCAGACGTTTTACCTTTTAAGTAGGCGTTGTAGAGACTAGGCTGCTCGCTTTACTGGGCGCTGTATGAGCCTTTAAAAACAACTCCGTTTACTTTGCGCCATGGAAGTGACCAGGTGTTTCACGTTTGGCGGACGTTGTAGTTGGCTCCGTAAGTCACTATAGCAGTTCTACGTTGTAGGCGTTCTAGAAGCCAGTAAGTGGTTCCCATTGGTGGAGTGAGCGCTGTAGAGGTCACCAGAAATTTTCCTTTACTGGACGTTGTAGAAGCCACTAGGTAATTCCCTTCAGTGGGCAATGTAGAGATCACTAGGCGGCTCCCTTTGCTGGGCACAGAAGAAGCCAATAGGCAGTTCCTTTTAATGGGCGCTGTAGACCGCAAGGAGGTTTCCTTTACTAGGCCCTGTATAAGTGCAAATCACGGTATCTTTAGGACGCTACAAATTCTTGTGTTGGGCACGGGGCGGGCACCCTCCCATAATGCCGGCGTGCTTCCATTTGGGTGGTTGGTTGGGCGGTAGGGAGGTGGGCTGCGAAAGCGGATCACGTACTTGTCGTGGCAGCCTGGGCAGCGACAGGTCGCTGGCGAAGAATCCGCTATCAGAAAGCTAACGAGATTAGCTTAGCTTTAAAACGCAAAGAGATAAATATGTTGGACCATTAAGGGTTCAATAAGTTGCGGTCCTCGCGGGCCTGAAAAAAATACTTGAGCTCGCGGGCACGGGCCTGGTGGCGGTAGACAACCCATTGATTTGCGCGAGTACCCGCGGGCTCAAGAATTTCTGCACGCGCACACCTCTGCGCACTTCGATATGGGGGCAACACACTTACATATTCTCTGGCCGGGATTCCTACCAGTTAAATTGTCTAGAATAAGTCAGCCCTGATAATATTGACCAAGTTCATTAAAAGCCGGACTTAAAATTACTAACCATTGCAGAATCCATGTGTGAAATCAAGGTGACAAATTACGGATTTATATACACACACGATGCGAAAATTATGGTTCACTATATAAAAAGTGGAAATCGAAAAACAAGAACATCGAAACCATACTAAGCCAGAGAGCACTTTCTGAAACACGCTGCCGATAACTCGACCTTAATCGATCTTATAATCTGCTATCGCAGCCATGGCCAGGGGCCTCGTTCCTTTTGCAAACTGAGCCTCAATCCCCTAATTTTTATAACTCAGCTTGGCAATAATACTTTCGAGCACCCCTCCTAGGCATGGCGGAACCCGCAACGGGCCACGCCCCGTTCGAGCCCAAGCGCTGCCTGAACGCCGAAGATTCAATTAAAGTTCCGTAAATTATTATTATTAAAGGATTATTAAAGTTCCGTAAAAAAGAAAGTCGCTTCGCAATAAATCCGACCTAGTTTCCGCTAGGATACTTCATTTTCAATAAAATTTGTAACAGTGATCAACTGAGAAAAAAGTTCTCTAGAATTCTAACTAAACTCACTAATCTCAAAAATTTTGGATCCATAGCATCCAAATAATTTTAACTTACATCGTTGATCTCTGCGGGTGGCACCAGCTGAACCCTATCACGTGACACTAGGTGCCAACGTGGATGCCTCTCCGTACGTCGTTTGATCCTCGAATCTTCGCTAAAATAAAAGCCTAAACTAACAGAAACATTCCACGGAGTCGCTCAGCAGAGTCGACCGAACTCCGTGTTGTCGAAGCCAAACTGATTCATAGGTTAAGAGGTTGGTCGTTATCCATCTGTCTGAACTTTAGTCGCTGTCCAATTGGAGGCGATTTTCGATTTTCAGTTCTTCTTATCGATGTCCAATCGGAAAAGTTTGAAAACTTGGAAATTTACCGGTTCCCATAAACCATTGGACATCTTATGGAGAGGGACAGAGAATGGCAAAACATCGGCCAGGGGTCGAAGTTTCACCCATTGTTTTATCACTTTTAATCTCTTCTCTAATTTATATACATCTGGCACCAAAGACGTTGCATAGACCAAAACAATTCTAATCTTGAAATATTAATTATTAATATTAAGTTATTAAAATATTACGTCTGATAAATACCAAATCAAATTCCTAAACATCAACCTCGGCCCAAATCAATTCACCGCGATCCTGTGGAAGCCATGTATCACAGTGCAAACATTGCATGTTGACATGAAGGTCTGGCGGCTCAAGTTATTTGTTCACCAGTGGTTCACCACAGAATTCTCAAACATCCCATCTCAACCAATGCCCCAACGAGCGAACATTACATGTGTATAATATGTTGGAATTGCTGATGTTTTTATTTTGTTGTTAACAGGATGCCGTCTGTTGAGCATCCCATGGGGGACTAGCCCCCACTCGGGACCGGGGACGCAGCACCGTCTCGGAGACCACCCGCTGGAAGAAGACCGTCGCCCGGGACCTCCCGGGGACACTGCTGGACTTCAAACCTACCCCTCGGTCCGTCTATATACCTATTCGTAAAATTTACGAATTTAATGGTATTTATTATATATACATATAAGTAATAATTATATGAATATATGTGTCTAGTCGGATTCTTTCCAAATATTAAGATTATAGTATATCGTGCATTTAAGGAACACGTTGAAAAGCAAAGGAGTATATACTAACCAACGAAGAGCGACACATT
>JASANE010021780.1:0-20828 GCA_030248225.1 Trileptium ribeirensis
CGCAAAAAAACAAAACAAAACCTACAGACGAAAAAGGACGGATGTAATAAAGGATTTGGTGACCAACACGGGGATTTTAGGTAATTTTAGGGTTTGGACCGGAAATCCCCTGGTAGCATGGTAGACTCCTAACAGCTACCAGGAGTCCCACGGTCCTAAATTCTATAATTTTTGTTTAGAAATTTTAGTTCACAAAATGACTCATATCGCGCTCTAAATTCTAAATTTCTAAAATTTTTGGTTTTGTTTATATATATATTTTTAACTGATGTGCATAAAATAATTTAATTTATCTTATTAGCTAACCTTATGTTGTAACAATTTTAGTTCTAATCTCAGTCTGCACGAATCCCGGTGATCAGCGGTAGTTTTTATGCAACTTCCGGGTTTTGTATATTGAATAATTTTATTTTTGTTTCTATTGTCTCAGTTAGATACCGCGTTAGCTTGTCATTTCCGAGTAGAGAGTATTGTTATTGATGCGTTGGTCGGACTTAAGGATTAGCTAGTTGAAGCGGAGAAGTTTATAACGGCGGGTTGTTGGAGTTCTTGGTTCATGTTAGAGTGTCTGGAGTATAATGCACTGTTCAACACGTAAAAAGAATTAAGTGAGCAACCCGGATTGCGATCTTCTTGGCTTAACTTTTGGTTTTGTATTATTGGCATATAGAATGGAACATGTTAATAGGAAGGCTTCACAAATAAGTAGTATTAGTACTAATTAGTATATAATTAATTTAGTAATATTAGCTTTCCAAGTAAAAAGAAGTGGCAATAATTGTAATAGGAGTAGTAGGATGTCAGATATAATAGCTTTAGTGATACGTTAAAATTTCGGCCCTGTGGAGTCGAGTCAGCAATACCCGGGAAAGAATATACATGGGACTCGATTAATTAGTTACTACTTGCGATGCCTGGCAGCCAGCCGGGGTCGGCGGGCAAGTAGTATTCTTGAGAAGACCGTGCGAGTAAGGGGCGAGGAATCAGCCACCCTCTCGAGCCTTCAGTCGGTCTCACGTACCATTCTTGGTCAGCCAGCCGGGGGCCTCAAATCTCTAGTACAGACAGCCAGCTGGGGTTTGTACGACTTGAGAGGATTCAACTCCACAGTTTGTCGACCGCCCGGCTAGACACTTTTATTAATGTAGTTTGCCAAACTAGCACGATTAGCGTAAATCTAAGGCCTACGTTAAGGTAATCAAATACTCGCATGGGGGCGCGCTGTGTCAACCCACAAGGGCTTTAGTAAAATAGCAAATAACCTAACTAATAATCACTATCGCTCAGTCATAACCTTTAAACACTAGTCGTTATAACTTAAGATTTAGAACTTAGGCCCAAGTGTTAGGTAGCTGTAAATTAACCTAAGTGTAAAGTAATAATTAGGGATCGTCGAGTATATTGAAATCAGTGGCCGAAGCGTGCAAAACGTATAAAAGTCACTGCGCAATAGAGTTAAAGGGTCAGACTGCATAAATTATGCGTCAGGCTGTACAAGAGCTAAAGGTCAGACTGGGCAAGAATCTAGTGTCAGACTAATGCAAGTATTGTCGGTGTAGGCCTAGCGTGATCAAAAATACGGTACCAAAGAATAGTGCAGCGGCTTTTCATTACGAGCTATAAGAACGGTGCTGCGATTTTAATAACAAAAGTATAGCGCCGCAAGTGATCTACGGTGACAATAGTGTCTTAACATCACTTGGTAATAAACATTCTTTATACGTGTCTGTTACCCAATTATCTGGAACTCAAGCAATTAGAGCCAAGCAAGAATCACGCCACATCGCAAAATATAGGGCACTGATACTGATCACGAAAAGAAAGACGCGCGCCCACTGGCATTCTGGCCACACCTCGGACCGCACTTCTTCGGTGACCAATCCCGTCCCCTTTTAATACCAATAGCCGACATAAGGATAAATGCTCTACCAACCACATCCCACAAGAAAACGAAACAAAACAACAAATAATATATTACTGTCGGGGGTGCGGTAGGCTATTGGTAGGGGTCTACCAGGCTACCAGGTGGTTCCCTCCAAACCCGTCCCAAATTCTTATTCCAGTGCTAATTTGCATAATTATCACTCGTTATTTTTATTAGCTAACATGCTTGGCGTCTTTTTCTGTTCCCTAATCAGTCTAGATCCAGCTTGCATCGCGTAAGGTGACACGTTACAACTAGAATCTTGCTACTGTCGCTTTAGTATTACGAACCAATTCTCTGACCGACTTTATTGTTGTATACATGTTGAGTTTGTTAACAAATCAAAGCCAGATCGATGCTATATCAGCTATTTTACGCATTCAGAAGTCTGCAGGGTACGTTCGAATTAAACCGGTCCAACTCATTAACAGAGTGTGGCTTACGTAGAAGTAGTTTGCGTATTCTTGGCTAACATAAATTGCGTCAAGCACCAGCCAGTGCGCTTGTAAGCTTGGTAAATCAGTCTAAATTGAAGTAAACTAATGTTATTTGCAACGTAGCCGGAAACTGCTTTCTTGGCAATGAAATGTATTTATTGAAACTGTGCGGGCAGCATCACAGTTTGTGTCATTTATAGCATTCCCATTAGAAAGTTATCATTATGCTGTTAAGCTTTTAGAGTGATATTCGGGTTAACGCATAAAGAACTGCGTGACGAGTAATCCGTACTTTATGTTCGCATCTTAAGTGAGTGAGGGGCGAGGATTCGATTACCCCCTCGAGTTACCGATAGTCACCAACTACTATCTGGCCAGAAAAGTACGGGGACCAAGCATTTCTCTCTGTACGATCAATCAATCGGGGGTCGTTCAGAACCGAGTAACATCAACTGAATAGTAGTCGATCGCTGTACAGTTTTAGTAGCGTAGTTCGTGGTGGTGTAGCATAACCGGCACGTACTAGTGTAAATCTAAGGCTCAGGTTGAGGTAATCAGCAGGGAATAACCGGAACCGAAATTTACCGGAACCAGCAACCGGAACCGTCCGTTTAAACCGGATCCGGAACCGGAACCTGGTCTTCGAAATTTATATATAGTAAAACAGATGATGGAAGAAATGAAGGTATAGTGGATTTAAAATGCATTAAAAATAACTTTTACATTAAACTTAATGGTTTGCGATGGTATTGCCTTTCTGAAACTTTAAAGAGACTGAGGAAGCTAATAATGTATATTTATCGATCAAATGTGTCGATTTTTGCACATCCAGAGCAAAAAAATGCCTTGCACTATACACCATTGCATATGCTGCGTCAAATCGAATATGCTTACAAAGCATGGAGCGTAGAATACACACTTTCGCTCTGTCTGCAGTTGCCTTCCTTTACTACACATACGTTTGTTACATGTTCTGTAGGAAACTTGAAATTATTGGTTTATATGATTCTAAGACAAAATAATAGATAGAAGGTAATTTTCTGATCAGTGGTCAGAGACACTGTTTAGGCTAGCGTTGGATAAACGGTGCCCGTCAGTTAGATCATAATGATGATAACTTTCTAATCAGAATGCTATAAATGAGACACACTGTGATGCTGCTCGCACAGTTTCAATAAATACAGTTCTTTGCCAAGAACGCAGTTTCTAGCTGCGTTGCAGATAGTTTACTTCAATTTAGACTGATTTACCAAGTTTATAAGCGCATTGGCGGGTTCTTGAAGCAATTTATGTTAGCCAAGCATACCCTAAGTTCTTCTGCGTTAGCCATACTCTGTTACCGAATTGGACCGGTTTAATTGAAACGTACCGCACAGACTTCTGGATGTGTAAAATAGCTGCTACAAGCATCGACCTGGCTTTGATTTAACAAACTCCTGCAGGTTATTATAAAAAATTCCTGCTCAAATTATGTGCCCTACTGACGTTTCACACGACAGATTGGTTAGTTAATCTTTTCTTTTGCTTGGTTGTATTGGAGTTTGATCATTCTATATGATCATCAATATATATTTGATATTGATGATATCAAACACCTCTTGGATTACAGGATGAAGCAAAAAACGTGGAAAATTCCAAACAAATTTTTTTAACCGGAATTCCGGTTCCGGTATGGTTTTTGCCCTTTGCCGGAACCGCAACCGGAACACGATTTTCGCCGGAACCGTAACCGGAATTCCGGTTACTCCCGGGTAATCAGTTAACTCTGCAGTCGGCCAGCCAATCGGGGGTCGGTTATATCAACTTAGAACAGCTATTAAAGTACCAGATAACACAAAACCTAACCGACGCCACTCAAACTATACCGCATTTGTCAGCCAATTGGAGGCAAGTGTCTCAAATAAGAAAGTATTAGCGTAAATCTAGGTCATAGGTTCAGTTATGTAAATGCTCGTGCAGTCGTCAGCCAGTAGGGGTCAATTGTACAAACCTCAAAAGAGGCATACCAGAATTACTGATAACCTAAACTTAAAGATAATAAAGTCGAGTTGGTTCAGTGCTAAGAGCCAGTAATCCAGTTAGCACAAACCAACGTCAGATCTGAAATGGCCGGTGTCATTATAGTGCACGGACAATTGTACCTAAAAAGAACGGTACTCTGGATATTTTACGGGTTCGCGTGATAAAATTTTCCTTAACATTTTATCCGGTTTTGTAAAAAGCGTTATTTGCTACGCGTGTGGTGCCTAATTATATTGCCTGTGAGTGCATTGGGTTTAGTCATGCCGCAGCGCAAAATATAAGGCATCGGTATTCGTTGTTAAAAATAGAGAACGTGCGCCAACCGCATATCCCCACTGGCGTACTACTGGCCACACCTCGGAAAATGCCATTTTCGGTGACGAATCCCATGCTCTTTTTACTTTCGACAACCGTCATAATACAAAAGTACCCACGAACTCCTACCCTAATCACAATCATAAAATATAACGCTAGGGTGTGTTTTTCCGTCACTACCTAGTTCTATCTATACGTTCGTGCATTCCTTTCAGGTATGCGATACATATGATAGGGGCAATTATATAGTTTAAATCTAAGGTCTCAGGCTCAGGTAATTAAATAGAATTACGGGTATTTCTTTGCAGGATATTCTGTATTAATCTCACCACAGAACTAATACGCAATAGATAACCTAAATCTTAAAGGTAATAGAACGAACGAAAAGAATTACAAGTACGGAGGTAAATAGGGCGGAGCAAAAAGCGAGCAAAATTAGTAGTGCCCATGGACCGACTCAATCTAAAAAGAATTGCGGAGTAAAATTTGTGTTCTGTACAATTTGTTTTCACACAAATAAACATTATTCCTAGTGTATTTAGTTCCGAGTTTCTGGAGAAACGAGTTTGTTGAGAAGTAGTCACGCCGCCTCGCAAGACACGGATCGCAACCAAAAGAACGCGTGTCATTAATTACGTCCCATCGGCATTCAATTGGCCACACCTCGGACCCAACAAACTTTGATGACAAATCCCCATCCCATTTAATTACCGATAGCCGTCATAAGAAATCAGACATCCACCCAACCCCCACCATTCCAGCTGGAATCGACAGTTGGCCTAAGTGTAGGAGTTCCTAAGCTAAGTAGAAGGGTTATATATAGGTCCAAAATCACCACCATTTTTATTTTTTGGTTATTTCGGGTCCCTAAGCCCCCGGGATGCCACAGCTAGATGGGTTCCCCGATTTACGTCCTTGGTAAAAGCTGGTATATACCCCATCCTCCTTTTTAGTTTTTTTTCTAGAACAGTCCAGAAGCATGAATCACGGGTCACGTGATGAATGCAACTTTTGCGTAATTGGTCGATTTCATGTGATTTCGAGTTTTTAGTTCAGTCTAATTTTTAGACGTAGTTAGCTTGTTACGTTTTAACATTAGTTGCTTGTTTTAATGCGTATATACACGCAAAAACGTTTTAATGCTCTTGAAAACAGTAAAAACTAACTACGTAAAATCATTGTACAAATTAAACATAATTTCTAACCAATTTTATGACGACCTCTTCATGTAACTTGAACAACCAACTGTTGAAATTTCTCGAAACCGGATATGGGAGAGATAACAGCCGCAGGCGAAGCAATATTTATCTGCATCTCATTTGAGTGTGCACCGAGGGCAAATTTTAAATTTATGACCTTTTAATTTTTAGATTACAATGCTTATATAGTATTTAATTATATATATAGAATTTGGCACTGTATGGACGGTAGTTCCAGCGTATTTTCTGGTGGTGATGTTTCCCAGAAGTATCAGAAGCTCGCGACGGAGTATTCTAAAGTATGACCGAGAAAAACATATATATAGCTTTGTCAAGCAGCGTGTAACAATGAATTTAGTTTTTGGGAGCAGGACGGCAATTAATTACAAGTGTGATGGGTTTTAAGTACTTTTTTGAAGCGGCAAAGCGTTACGGTATTCTTCATGGTTGAAACAGTCTCAAGCAAGAGTATGGGTGACATGTAGCGCATTCTCGAAGATATATTCTAGTTTTTGAGCAGTTGCCACGATTTAGCAATATTATAGGACAGTTAACCCGTCTTACCTAGAATTGGCATGGTTGGTCGTGAGTAATGAACTGATTATTGAAAAGGAGTGAGCGAAGCAAGCCCAGTTTCGGTTGAGAGCGCTAGATGGAAAGACCGTGAAAAAATGAATTATTTTCTGTCGGTGTTACTCATAACCTCATTTGTCTGTCGGTGTTGGGATGGATTGATTTCCATAAATTTTTTTGTTCGATAACAAAAGTAATGACGATGTGTCCTTTAGTTAACGCGAATAGCGCCAACCCCCAACCCCATCTTCCGCGTAAAAATGGTAAAAACAGGGTTTTCAAGGGTTCTTTGCGAGATTTGATTAAACGAGTACCAGTGTTTCGGAGCACATATGTATCTCGTGGAAGAAGAATCGCATCAAAAGTCAATGACCAGATTCAGTTCATTGAAATCAATAATTTTGCTGAACAACACTTTTTGCGGGACCGCTCCCTCCCTGGGGCCGCTGTTTGCCCGAATATGGTTCTTGGACACGTTACCTGACATATAATTTTTTCAAATTTCGGTGTGTCTACCTTACTACAAGGAGTGGCAATTACGTTACTAAACGTCGCTGAATACGGTGATTTTGTCATCTTAAAGTACAACTTGACTTTTTGTTTGTGGTCATTGCAAGGACAAATGAAAGAGTTCTTTGGTATTGTTATATGCCTAAAAGCATAGTCATTAAGGTATCGACGGTGTATAATTGATATCATGGGATTTTAAGCGGGTTTAGAGACGTGAAATGGGAACGACAAAATGATCGATAAGACAGAGTCGTCACACTCGTTCCGTTTCCCCTCGCTTTGCGAGTTACTAGTGTATTGAGTGCGCGCCATTAGGAATGTTCTATAATATATAGGTTGTTCGGTAAGCCGACAATTGTCATAAAATATTGAAATGCATTTATGCACACAAGTAATTGCAAAACTTGCTCGAAAATTGGTAATGTTTAATTGCTATTCTTGGTTTTTTCACGAACAATTTGTTTGTACTATTATACGTATGTATATACCTTCATACCATTTTATTACACATATCAGTATATTACCTTGCATTAGTTTTTGAATAAATCTCTGTTGGAACTGCCGTTATTTTAAACGGAGCATGCATTACGAGCTCGAGTTTCTGGAATAGACTTCAACTGGCAGAAAACGCTTATTTGATGTGTGCGCCACGTTGATTTGTAATTTTTTAAATTTGCCAACAAATATTTTTAAATTTGCCATTTTCTCAATTTCATTGTAAGTAGACAGCTAGAATGGGTATACATAGATACAATACGTCGGATACTACGGGATATGATGACGTTCTGGTACTACAGAAACCCCCGGCGATTACATCAAACGTAAAGGGCTAATGTGGCTTAGTCATGATACAAGGACGCCGGAGTACAGAATACCAGACAGAACTGTATTTTGCGGAGTACGTACTTGAAAAAGCACTTCAGGGTGTGTAAAGAAGACGTTGTTGTGCCGACAGCTTCAAGACGTTGATGATTCACTGGTGAAATCTCAGTTTCGATGAAACTTGAAGCAATGGAAACAATACTGGCTTTAGTTCCCCCAACAGCTGGCCCTCAATCGTAACGAATTTAAGAACTTTATAACCCATGTTTATTGTCTGACGTTTGGTTTACGGCAAACCTAAGTAATTTCAGGCAGGCAGAATACTTGTTCGGTGTCGTTGAATCTATCTACAGCAATTGTGGGAGATATGTTTCAAATTCGGCAAGCGCTAGGTGCCTATGCCCGAAAAAATGACTCCTCAAATTTGTAAAGTTGTGATAATAAATTTCACATGTATCTATATGTTTCGTCAGTAGAAGAATCAAGCGTTGTTTGGCTTTTATGTGGATTGAAAATGGACATGACGCTATCGTTGATTTATAGCTGATTCAAATTGTTGGCATGTATAACTTCTACTATGTATGAAATTGTTCAGTTTCGCTAACCAGTGTTCTTTGTTTTTCTTAGTGCAAAACGCATTGAAATTTCAAAAAACATACCTAAATTTCAAAATACACAAAATTTAGCACACCTGAACTGCTTAATTAAAAGGCTACAAAACAAAAATTTTTAAACACTGAACGCTTATAAACTGACCCTGAAATGCAAATGGAATGTTTATAAACTGACAAACCAAAATATGAAATAATTATTGCTAAATATAACTGATCTGTCCATTGTATAAATATATAATGCATGCAATAATATAAAATTGCTAGTAACCGGTTATTTATCGTTGCTTGACCTTCCCTGTAACTCTAAAACAATGTATTTGGGTATTTGCGTGTTAATTAAAAAACAGGTAAATTAAAAGCACACCTAAATTTCAAAAAAACACATATTTTAGCACACCATGAATTTTGAAAAAAACCGTGTCGCTAATTCCCAGTGGGTTATTTGGTAAAGCGTTGAACTGTGGATCGTAAGGTAGAGAGTTCGTACCCCGGACAAGGTGATTCATCCTCTGGTGCCGGTAAACTAAGTAGCATGCGTGCGAGCTCCTGTGGCTTGTGACTCCAGTTGCCACTCTGGTCCTCGTACTTGACGAAAAGTTGGGCAAACGGAGATCGGTAACACCCCGCTGTTTACAGGGCAGCAATCAGCGTCAGCCAGCGCCCTAAAATATATTTAGTGTTACTACATATGCGAATTTTTTATATACATTTTGTTTTCTAATTTTTATGTTAGCTTTATGTATCCCTTGTTCTAGCTAAGAGCTCAGCTACCTGTGTTGAGAAAGGCATACACGGAAGAACAGAATAAAGCGACACAACTTTCAGTAAGTATGACCTTGAGCTGGTTCGATATTGTATATATCAGAGTTGCAGAAAATTTTAGTTTTTGAATGTAACCAGGGATGTGTTTTCAATATTAAAAAGCTAATAGTTATCGATAGTCCTATATTTTTTATAAATCCTATATTTCTGTAATTGTCCTATATTATATATTTTCGACCCTATATGTTTTACAAAACCACTTTCTGTTAATATTTGAAATAATAACTTTCGTTTCTCGGTGCCGGACATTAGGCTGCACCAGAAGTGATTGCAAGTTGTTTTTGTTAAGACGAACATTTTTGATGTTTTCGAACACTTTTGTAAATAGCTATCAATGAGTCATAAATGTAAGGTATGAATTTCATATATGGGATCTCGACTAAAGCTCGACCGATTTATCTGTTTTGGGATTCGCAATATCGGTATCGGCTTTTTTGAATTATCAAAATTATCGATACTGATGTCGCAAACGGCAGAAACAATCAATCAGTAAATAAAGTTATTGAAACGAGCGAAGCGACGTAAAACGTGAAACTAGCGTGCGAATAGGGGAAAATTTCTTTTTTTTTTGTTTGTCTGTGACTTTCAGAGCTCGACACTGGATCGATGGATTTTCACAAACTTTTTTAAAATGAACCGTTATGGTCTCTATATGATTCTTTTGTAGGTTTGATGTGCATTCCGGGCAGGGTTTCGGGTAAGAAACGGGTCAGAAGGGTCAAAATTTAACTTTTTTTGAAATTTCGGTTTTGGAGTTGCGTATATATCGGTCTATAACTCGAAAAATAGAAGATACAGCGAAAACGGAGGGCACCTTCCGTGTTCAATTCAACGAGAGCTACAACTTTGTCTCTTACGTTATTTTTGTGGAACTTCAATCTAACCCAGAAAAATGGGTTAAAGGTCATTGGACCACCTGTAGTGTGAACTGCAAAATTCGAGATTTGGTTAATTTTGCCAGATCTCCGTGAAAACACAGGTCCCTAGGTTTTCGGCTACGCTGAAAACGATGGCAGGAATGTTTTTGATGTATTGTCAATATTTTCCATGATTAATGATGGTCGAGTTTGAGGACCAGACCCTAACATTTGAACCCAAAAATTCGAGACTTGGGAAATGTTGCCAAGCTTTGAAGTCAAACATTCGAGACTTGGTTAAGTTCGCCTGTTCATCCTGAAGAGACGGGTTGCTTTGGTTTATTGCTAATTAGAACGCGTTACAAGAATCGCATGTGCTGCGCTCGCAGAAAAAGATTAATCTTTGATTATCATTTTGTATGAACATAAGGAACGACTGGGTCTGTAAAGTGTGAGGTCACGCTCGCTCGTTTCCCCTCGCTTGCGAGTTACTAGTTAATAAATCGCGTGCTATTAACCGGAAAGTTAGATTAACGCGAAAGAAAGCTTAACAGGTTTAGCGTCAGGCTTTAAGGCCATCGTAGCGAGCTTTCGAATTGAGGCAATGGTTTACGAACGGCCGGTGTACTAATAAAAATAAAAAAATAACGGAATTTATCGACACGGTACAATAAATTTTTGAAATTGTGGGAAGGGCCAACATCGCTTCAAAATGTGCGAAAACTGTTAATTGTTTGTTTCCGAACCGATCTATTAGCACGTCAACGACTGCGGAATAATTTTCAGCAGTCAATCGATACCCATCCACCACCCGAAGAGCGTCCCCCGACAAAAACCCCCGCAAATACTCCAGTTTCTCGACTGCGGAAAGGTCACTGTTGTCGTGGTCAGTGGACGAAAAACTATCCCAAAATTCATCCCATTTTAGCGGGTCCCCAGAAAATTTCTTAATTTCAAGTTTCGGCAGTTTGACCCGCGCCACATGCGCGTGGTTTAACGATGTGTTACCACCCTCGTGCGTCGACTCTGATACTTGGGGATTGCCCACTAAATTAATGGTAGATAGGTTAGCTTTAACCTTACTGCCAGTACCGAGGATTGTTTCATCGATTTCTGATGCCCGTTCAATGTCATCTCCGATAACTTCCTCCTCTAGCGCTAAAGCGATTTCTTCATTGATAGTTTCAAGCCTAGTGCGATAATCACTTAGCTTAGCGATGCAACTTTGAATGGCTTCTCTGTCAGAAAACTCGGACGAGGCCGAAAATTTCTCGGCCCGTTTGACTTCCTTGGTGACATTTGCCCGCAACGCTCCCCTTTGGTGCTGCCGTAAAAGCAATGATTTTGAAGTCATCGATATAAATTTTTCATAAAACGATAATTTCCAGGCACGGTTGAACTGTTCACAAAGTTGTTGTAGCCTAAGGGTCTCCGAACTGAGACGGCTCTCAAATCTGAGAGAGTATTCAGAACCGAAAGCACTAACAGAAAGCTAAAATCACAAACACAACTTACACTCTGTGCTCTGAAATTCCCAAGCAACAAACGACAAATGGCGAAAGTGTTACTGGTTATAATCACAACGAAGGACCATGTGAAATATTTTCATAAAACGATAACTGAATCGCAAAGACCATAATCAGCATCTAACAAACAAGAATAAGTCCAATAAGTTCCGATGTTTTCACAGCAGGATAACCTCGAATATTGCTTCAAAAGCTGGACAATATCGTAAAAGACCAACGTAGTTGAGTAACTTTTTGAGAAGCTCCAAGATTATTAAAAATACCACCAGCGCTACCCTTTCGTTCTTATTCCAGAATCGTCTGCTCCTTTTTTCTATAAAATATTCTTTTTCGTCAAACAAAAAGACATCCTGCGATTAAGGCGGTTTGTCATAAGATCTTGGTGGCTCCTCCTTTATGGGACAAGAGGCCCCGGCAACTTGTCGTTTAGGGGGAAGAGAGTCTTCAGTTATGTATAATGGGTGGGTAGCAAGACAAAGATGAAGATGTAAATGCTATGCGTATATATATATATATATATATATAAAGGCTATATATATTTCAAAATGTCCTATATTTTTATACAGCGCTGTCGGTAACACTGAAAGCTAAAGGTATGATTATTTGAAAGTACCTGACCTAAGTATCACGCATGGGAGACGTCACGATTGTACAGAATTCCTTTATCGCAAGATACAAATTTGCAGTTGGACAATTTGTATCTGAGAAGTCGTTTTCGAGCTCTAAGTGAAAGGTAAAAGGGGCGTCAAAACTAGGGAACGACCGAATACCGAATATTCGGCCCCTACTATTCGGCCGAATACCGAATAGCTGTTGGCAACACCTATGTATGATGAGAAATCTATAACTCTATAAATCCACCACTGTATGTACGTGCACCATGCAACAGGTCGTTTTATGTTGTGTTGCTGAGTCAGCGACAGTTTTTGTTCGATGAATGTTTTCGCTTTGTGCTCTCGTTTGCTAGGTTGAAGTTATAATTTTGTTTTTTTTATAATTTCATTATCTGGAGAACGGCGATAATTGGTGCGTGAAGTCATATCGTTAAAAAAAGAACGGCTCAGTGCGTGGTGTTCGGGGGCGGTAGACTTAGGGTTAGGCTTATGTTGGTATAGAACGGCATCACGCTAATCCACCGCCGGATGGTGTTTGTAACGTTTTCAACCGTTACGTAAAACGAATATAAGATAGTATGTAGCCGGAGGATGTGCTCACTGAGTAGGTAAGGCCATCTTTTGACTTGATGAAACGGATATAAAATAGTATGTAGCCGGAGGATGTGATCATTGAGTAGGTACGGCCCTCTTTTGACTTGATGAAACGGATATAAAATAGTATGTAGCCGGAGGATGTGCTCACTGAGTAGGTAAGGCCATCTTTTGACTTGATGAAACGAATATAAAATAGTATGTAGCCGGAGGATGTGATCATTGAGTAGGTACGGCCCTCTTTTGACTTGATGAAACGGATATAAAACAGTATGTAGCCGGAGGATGTGCTCATTGAGTAGGTATGGCCCTCTTTTGACTTGATGAAACGGATATAAAACAGTATGTAGCCGGAGGATGTGCTCATTGAGTAGGTACGGCCCTCTTTTGACTTTACCCCAGGCAGTATGTGGGTAGCTCTATTCCTAATGGTCAGACCCTATAATTCATATTTAACACCTGTGCGCATCCAGCACCGGAACCGTCTCCCTACGCTGACGGTCTAGGACACCTATGACCTAAGTAAGCTCCATTTTTGTGAACTGTTAGCTTGAAAATTATGCAATTAGTTAAAGAAAATCTCGTTTCATGTCTTTGTCACACCATTTCTTCAGTGGTGCTTTCATTGATGTGGCAATTCTGAGTTTTTGAGCGCGCGTATAAATTTGGATCAATAGTTACATAGTAAAAATGTATTTGCTAACTGATCGTAAGCAGTACCTCTGTGCAATAAAACAGTTGCGCAGCGCGATAAAATATGTGTCTTGATTGTGTATGTTTGAAGTGTTAGCAGATTGCCGGATTCAGTAAATATATAACTGCAATTTCGCACATGCATAACTTCCAAAAACTTGAATATTAAATTTAATATATATACATTTCAAATCAGAGAGCGTGTTTATTTCGTGATCGGATCTATTTATTTATTTGTCTTTCTATGCTGATTTATATCATTTTTAGATAATATCAGATCAGCTTCTCATACTCAATCGTTTCCTCGGGTTCATTAAAACAGTTTAGTTTTGTATAGAATACTATAGTCATATTGTTTGGGTCTACTAGCTTTCTAGTTTGGGTCTACTACATTTGAATTTGGTTTCCTTGGAAGTTGTTACAAGAATATAAAGTTATAATTACATATTTTTGGATGAAAATAATACATTTACCTTTTTACAGAATAACAAACCTCACCCAGGTTGTGCGGGTTATATCAGGGTTTCCTAGGTGGCGCTTACCTACACCTTTTCGATACACTACGTATAGCAGGTCACGTTTCGCGTTGATTCTTCAAACCTGGAAGACTGTTCTATCTTGTAAAATCTCAAGGCCCACAGTATAAGACAGTCCACTACCCAGCCGTGTTCCCGACGAGGTAACCCACGACTATATTTTTGTAAAAAACTAAACTGTTTTAATGCAATTCGAGTATGAGAAGCTGATATAATATTATCTAAAATAATATAATTTGCATCAAAGACAGATGATGAATAGATCCGATCACGAAATAAACACGCTCTCTGAGTTGAAAAATGTATATATATTAAATTTAATATTAGATTTTTGGAAGTTATGCATGTGCGAAATTGCAGTTATAAAATCATTGTAACACTTCAAACATACACAATCAAGACACATATTTTTATACACTGGCAATATTACTGCGAGGTTACTACTACATCAGTTAGCAAATACATTTTTACTATGTAACTATTGATCCAAATTTATACGCGCGCTCAAACTCGTCCACATAAAATGGTGTGACGACGTGAAACAAGAACTAATTGCATAATTTTCAAGCTAAGCAGCAAAATAAAAAGTTTACTTAGTCATAGGTGTCCTAGACCGTCACAGTTTCCGTGCTGATGCGCGCAGGTGTTAAATATGAATTATAGGGTCTGACCATTGAATCAACTTCCGCATCTTGCCTGTGGTAAAGTCAAAAGAGGTACACCGATGAGCACATGCTCCGGCTACATACTTATATCCGTTTCATAGAGTCAAAAGAGAGGGCCATACCTACTCAATAGCGCATCCTCCGCTACAGTTGTTTGTGAGTCAAGTCAAAAAGAGCCGTACCTACTCAATGATCACATATCACTCATATTATTTTATATTCGTTTAGTGGCTGGAGGAGGGGCCTTGAGATTTTACAAGATAGAACAGTCTTCCAGGTTTGAAGAATCAACGCGAAACGTGACCTGCTATACGTAGTGTATCGAAAAGGTGTAGGTAAGCGCCACCTAGGAAACCCTGATATAACCCGCACAACCTGGGTGAGGTTTGTTATTCTGTAAAAAGGTAAATGTATTATTTTCATCCAAAAATATGTAATTATAACTTTATATTCTTGTAACAACTTCCAAGGAAACCAAATTCAAATGTAGTAGACCCAAACTAGAAAGCTAGTAGACCCAAACAATATGACTATAAGAATATATACAAAACTAAACTGTTTTAATGAACCCGAGGAAACGATTGAGTATGAGAAGCTGATCTGATATTATCTAAAAATGATATAAATCAGCATAGAAAGACAAATAAATAAATAGATCCGATCACGAAATAAACACGCTCTCTGATTTGAAATGTATATATATTAAATTTAATATTCAAGTTTTTGGAAGTTATGCATGTGCGAAATTGCAGTTATATATTTACTGAATCCGGCAATCTGCTAACACTTCAAACATACACAATCAAGACACATATTTTATCGCGCTGCGCAACTGTTTTATTGCACAGAGGTACTGCTTACGATCAGTTAGCAAATACATTTTTACTATGTAACTATTGATCCAAATTTATACGCGCGCTCAAAACTCAGAATTGCCACATCAATGAAAGCACCACTGAAGAAATGGTGTGACAAAGACATGAAACGAGATTTTCTTTAACTAATTGCATAATTTTCAAGCTAACAGTTCACAAAAATGGAGCTTACTTAGGTCATAGGTGTCCTAGACCGTCAGCGTAGGGAGACGGTTCCGGTGCTGGATGCGCACAGGTGTTAAATATGAATTATAGGGTCTGACCATTAGGAATAGAGCTACCCACATACTGCCTGTGGTAAAGTCAAAAGAGGGCCGTACCTACTCAATGAGCACATCCTCCGGCTACATACTGTTTTATATCCGTTTCATCAAGTCAAAAGAGGGCCATACCTACTCAATGAGCACATCCTCCGGCTACATACTGTTTTATATCCGTTTCATCAAGTCAAAAGAGGGCCGTACCTACTCAATGATCACATCCTCCGGCTACATACTATTTTATATTCGTTTCATCAAGTCAAAAGAGGGCCTTACCTACTCAGTGAGCACATCCTCCGGCTACATACTGTTTTATATCCGTTTCATCAAGTCAAAAGAGGGCCGTACCTACTCAATGATCACATCCTCCGGCTACATACTATTTTATATCCGTTTCATCAAGTCAAAAGATGGCCTTACCTACTCAGTGAGCACATCCTCCGGCTACATACTATCTTATATTCGTTTCATCAAGTCAAAAGAGGGCCGTACCCACTCAATGAGCACATCCTCCGGCTACATACTGTTTTATATCCGTTTCATCAAGTCAAAAGAGGGCCGTACCTACTCAATGATCACATCCTCCGGCTACATACTATTTTATATCCGTTTCATCAAGTCAAAAGAGGGCCTTACCTACTCAGTGAGCACATCCTCCGGCTACATACTATCTTATATTCGTTTCATCAAGTCAAAAGAGGGCCGTACCCACTGAATGAGCACATCCTCCGACTACATACTATTTTATATCCGTTTCATCAAGTCATTTATAAAATGGTGCTACATCTATAAATTATATATATACAATTTTTAAAAGATCACAAAGTTCAAGTAATCCCTCTGTAATTTAATATCGAAAAATACAGAAAGATTTGAGTGACCACATACTTATGGAATAAAAACATCTTGGACATACGCCGACAAGTAATATCAAATAGACTATTAAGAATTTATAATTACGGATTTGAACTTCTATGGTTTAAAATCATCAAATGCCAATCAATAATTAACAATTTTTTTGTATTTGTGTTCATTTGCATCGACAACTTAAAACACCGCGTCAAACTGCGTAAAATACCTATGCAGTAGAAATTTCCAAAAATGAAATTAACACGAAACAGATAAAACATCAAATCATAATATCAAAACAAAGCAGTTTTGAATGAAAACACAACTATTTATGCGGTCTGTATATATTTGGCCTTAAGGCTGCCACAGCGCTCCGCAGCTCAAAATTATTATTGCATCGTCAATGGAGCGCGAATTTACAAGACTACAAATTCTGTGCAGGGTCTATGTATGCTTAAAACATGCAAGGTTATTGGGGGCTTAGTCGGCTACCTCCTGATACATCGGAACTCTACCCTCGGCGCATAGCGCCTACCCTTCTCCTCTCCCGCGCGTAACATTTAGCAAAAATTGCTAAAATGTGGAGGCAAATTTAGTAAAAAAAGGCAACGATTGACAAAAATTAAGCAACATTTTAGTAAACATGGGGAAAATTATGCATGGGTATAAAGTTAGACTGCGCCGAAAGCTATGCTCCTATGACACTATGTACAGAATTCTATCTACATTGTTAGAGAACAAAACACAAAACATCCATTCCAATAGCCAATTCCAAATTCAAAAATTCCCGTTCGCGAACGTAGAGCCACTGATTTCAAAACGGAGTTGTTTATTCTCGCTAACACAGTGCAACCATTTGCTGTTTTGTCAAGATTTCGTTTCACAAAAGACTGCGTGACAACTTGCATTTCACAATTTTAAGCTACCTAACACATTTCGTTTTATTAATGATGATGCGTGTAGTTCGCCGACGTCACATGTTCTGCGTAAGATTTAAAATACTAAACAGGTGTATTTTCGTTCCATAACAAGATAAATAATTTCCAGTTGAAATTTTAAATAGTTACTTACGGTTAATTAATGTTTCAGGACTAATCGTTATTAGGCCAATATTTTGTTTTTAACGTTTTGAATGAGTTGCCCAAAAATCCAATTTTGTATTGTCTTATATGTTTACAGATAGTTGGTACACCGAAAACACGATCGCCAAAAGTTATTGACAGATAGGGATCGTAGGCGGATCACCTAAATTTTACTCATGCGCACTTACTCATTAGCAAAAATGGAGAAAATTGAACAAAATTGAGAATATGCATGAACATTTAAAAATTTAACCCCCCAGCCGCCACCCTCATCTCCGACACTGGCGCGCGATCCTGGGATGTTGGCCTCGGCCTTGTATAAATTTGGCTTACAGTTATTTGTTTAAATTTGGTCGATCATATAGTGTCATGTACAAAATACAAGTGCAAACGAAAATTACATCTGTAAGAAGAAACGAAGGGAGGGTGGCTAATCTGCGCCCTCAAAGGTTTCAGATTCAATTCCTCATACGCCTTCAAAGTAGCAGAAGGATTACAAAACACCCTCAATACACAATGCTGCGACCGTTTTCTGAACGTCAGAACCATAGGAGCTTGTATCTCGCTCCGTTGACCAAATAGACTGAAACCTTCGAATTTATAAATCACTTCAAGTAAAAATTTAAATTTCAAGTATTTTTCCATGTTATAGAGCCATAAAGCTTGTTGTACTAGACACATACCTGCCACCGTTGGGACACCATTAATGGAATTCTATGTTACGATGTGGTAAACAACATAACATAGTATAGCATGTTATGTTATGTTGTTTCCCAGAGATAACCTATCATTATATTCAAAGCATATACAATGAGGTTATACATTATAGATTCTTTGAATTTGGCACATTGAAAGTCTATGTATTGTAAATCATATTAACATTAGCTATGTGAACTATTTTGTTAATTTGTAATATTACACATCGAAATTTTTATTTCTGGTTTAGAACGTTTTATGATGTTTGTTATTAAATGTAGAACCAATCGCAATTTATGTAAGATTCATAGGTAACGCTTACCCTTTCCCAAAACATAACATAGTATACCATGTTATGTTATGTTGCTTACCAGATATAATCTGTCATTATACTCAAAATTTATGTAATGATAGGTTTTACATTATATATACTTTCAATTTGGCACTTTGAAAGTCTATGTAATGTAAGTCATATTAACATTAGCTATGTGATCTATTTTGTTAATTTGTATTATTAACGCATCCAAATTTTGATTTCTGGTTTTGAACGTTTTATGACGTTTGTTATTTAATGTAGAACCCACCACAGTTTATGTAAGATTTCTAGGTGATGCCTACCGTTTACCAAAAGATAACATAGTATACAAAGCATGTTCGGAACTACAGGGTTAAAACATGCTCTATCCCGAATTACTGTCTGGTAAACCTAAAAGATAAATATAGGTGAAGTTTAAAAACATATAAACAAGAAAAATATAATTTCATACGCCTTCTCATGTCAAACCAAAAACAAAAATCCTATAATAGATTTTAATATAAAGCATTAACATTTTAGATATTATATAATTTTAATTATAGTTTCAATAACGTAGAATATGATTTTTGTATAAGTCAAACTACAACGAAGCTTGTTTGAAGACTATGTGTATACACCACAAAAGTTCAGTTTTGCCGAAACATTATTTTGGGCCATTATAAGAAATTTTCAAGGGCCAGATGTAGTCGAACGAAATTTGGCGACACACTAATCGCTTTGCGTTGCGGCATCGGAATTTCCTAACAACATTTTTTATTACATGAAATAAAATATAAATCCGAAAAATTTAATTATATAAGTACAATTGCACAATTGCAAATCTGTATAAAAACAAAAACATTGTCAAGTTTATGATTGTTTATGTCTGAAATTTGGATATTTAGCAAACAAACATGTATGTTTACGTATATACAATATGTATATATATATTATATGTATATGTATATGTACAATATGTATATATACATATACATATAATATTATATGTGTATATATATTATATATGCAGAATTAACAAATATATTTTATCAGAAACAAATAAGATTAAGATAGCACAGCTTTAATATATCACGTGGTATTATAATATTATAACAATTTAACAAAATCGGAAGTATCTATGGTTTTAAAACTTCATAACAATGTAATAAAAGTTATATTTATGAAGTTCCTTCTTAAAGATAACACAAAAAATTTTATTGATGTATAAAATTCTTAAATTTGGTGTAATAGAACATAGTTCACATCTGAATATCTGCTTTTCTAAAATGCGCTCATTAAAAACGTGAAAATATTGGCCAACAGTTCTCTGACATGTTTGAAATCAAATCAATTGTACCAGATGAAGCCAACCTTATTCCTCATACATATAAACGATATTGTGTATAATATTAACGTAGATTGTAGACGATGTTGAACAGTACAGCTGTGACCCAAATTTCCAAAGGGGCGAGCTGCGAGAAAATATTCAATATTTGCTTAACAGAGTGAAAATTTGCATTCAACCGCAGCATTTTATATTTGCGGAAAAAATCACCCGATGTAATCACTAAACTCTATTTACAACTAAAAATTGACTACTGTAAACATATTGCTGTTAATATTTTAACAACAGACCTTAAAAGTCTACCCACTGCAGATATAATAAATATATACTGTTTCGCTGCTTTATTATAACTGCTCTTTTACGTGCATACACTGCTTACGTTATTTAGGTCAATACTGGAATATTGTAGTCAGGCTTGGTCGCCATGTTGCCAAAACAGACTTGGACATCGTTGAAAATGTGCAACGTTATTTCACTCGTAAACTATATATGCCAATGTATGTTTTGAGCCGTGCATATTTGGATTGCCTCAATCATTTCCAGCTAGAATCTCTAGGGAAACAAAGGCTTGTCTTTAATTTGGAGATGGTTTTGAAATGTTTCCATAGTTACAATGATTTAGATAAGGATAAATTTTCACTATTCGCCCACAAATCCAATAGGCCATATGTTTAATAAATTATTCTAGCCAAAACAAAATGGC
>JASANE010021781.1:0-33923 GCA_030248225.1 Trileptium ribeirensis
CGTAAAAGGTTTTGTTAACAAACAGATATAAAATATATATCGTTAACTATTCCGTAAAGCCTATATAGCTTTTAATTAATTTATCATTATTTATGTTTTCATCCTTTATTTACGTTATTTATTTATTAGTTTTATTTATTTTGAAATTTTATACATGGTTCCTGCCCAGGATTCGAACGAATGGTACGGTCTATGTAACATTTTAAAGGTCAATCTTTGGCGACACTACTTTAGAAGCAAAAATGGAGAACATTATAATAATCGAAATTTAAAGCTATCTGGATCCATTTTGTAAACTTAATAGCAACGGTTTAAGGTTTTTAGAAGCAAATAATTAGATTTGATAGCAATAAGTAGATGAAAATTATTAGATGGATCCCAGTTTGAAATATTATCCTCACGAATTTCGACATTTGAATCTTTATTTTTCGTTCAAAATTTCAAATACTAATAGTTTGACGTTTGTGTACTCTTAATGTTTGACTGCACAAAACACTAGCGTGATTCATGTTTTTCGATTGCACGCTGAACGTTGTTCTTGGAATTTTTTTACAATATTGTAACGTCGCTGTTTGAATATGTAGAGCCGGGCCTACTTGTAGCAACAGCACACTTTATTAAGAGGACATAATTAAAATGCAAATTTCATACCAATGTTTAACAAAATTTCCGCTTGGCGCATGTCGGCATACCCAAGGGTGGGGCACCCGGCCATGCCGCCTCCCACTCCACCTAACCTCAACACTAGCGTGATTCATGTTTTTCAATTGCACGCCGTACGTTGTTCTTGGAATTTTTTACCATATTGTAACGTCGCTGTTTGAATATGTAGAGCCGGGCCTACTTGTAGCAACAGCACACTTTATTAAGAGGACATAACTAAAATGCAAATTTCATACCAATGTTTAACAAAATTTCCGCTTGGCATACGTCGGCGTACCCAAGGGTGGGGCACCCGGCCATGCCGCCTCCCACTCCACCTAACCTCAACACTAGCGTGATTCATGTTTTTCAATTGCACGCCGAACGTTGTTCTTAGAATTTTTTACCATATTGTAACGTCGCTATTTGAATATATAGAGTCAGGCCTACTTGTAGCAACAGCACTCTTTATTAAGAGGACATAATTAAAATGCAAATTTCATACCAATGTTTAACAAAATTTCCGCTTGGCGTACGTGGGCGTACCCAAGGGTGGAGCACCCGGCCATGCCGCCTCCCACTCCACCTAACCTCAACACTAGCGTGATTCATGTTTTTCAATTGCACGCCGAACGTTGTTCTTGGAATTTTTTTACCATATTGTAACGTCGCTATTTGAATATATAGAGTCAGGCCAACTTGTAGCAACAGCACACTTTATTAAGAGGACATAATTAAAATGCAAATTTCATACCAATGTTTAACAAAATTTTCGCTTGGCGTACGTGGGCGTACCCAAGGGTGGGGCACCCGGCCATGCCGCCCCCCACTCCACCTAACCTCAACACTAGCGTGATTCATGTTTTTCAATTGCACGCCGAACGTTGTTCTTGGAATTTTTTACCATATTGTAACGTCGCTATTCGAATATATAGAGTCAGGCCTACTTGTAGCAACAGCACTCTTTATTAAGAGGACATAATTAAAATGCAAATTTCATACCAATGTTTAACAAAATTTCCGCTTGGCGTACGTGGGCGTACCCAAGGGTGGGGCACCCGGCCATGCCGCCCCCCACTCCACCTAACCTCAACACTAGCGTGATTCATGTTTTTCAATTGCACGCCGAACGTTGTTCTTGGAATTTTTTACCATATTGTAACGTCGCTATTTGAATATATAGAGTCAGGCCTACTTGTAGCAACAGCACTCTTTATTAAGAGGACATAATTAAAATGCAAATTTCATACCAATGTTTAACAAAATTTTCGCTTGGCGTACGTGGGCGTACCCAAGGGTGGGGCACCCGGCCCTGCCGCCCCCCACTCCACCTAACCTCAACACTAGCGTGATTCATGTTTTTCAATTGCACGCCGAACGTTGTTCTTGGAATTTTTTACCATATTGTAACGTCGCTATTTGAATATATAGAGTCAGGCCTACTTGTAGTAACAGCACTCTTTATTAAGAGGACATAATTAAAATGCAAATTTCATACCAATGTTTAACAAAATTTCCGCTTGGCGTACGTGGGCGTACCCAAGGGTGGGGCCCCCGGCCATGCCGCCCCCCACTCCACCTAACCTCAACACTAGCGTGATTCATGTTTTTCAATTGCACGCCGAACGTTGTTCTTGGAATTTTTTACTATATTGTAACGTCGCTATTTGAATATATAGAGTCAGGCCTACTTGTAGCAACAGCACTCTTTATTAAGAGGACATAATTAAAATGCAAATTTCATACCAATGTTTAACAAAATTTTCGCTTGGCGTACGTGGGCGTACCCAAGGGTGGGGCACCCGGCCATGCCGCCCCCCACTCCACCTAACCTCAACACTAGAGCGTGATTCATGTTTTTCAATTGCACGCCGAACGTTGTTCTTGGAATTTTTTACCATATTGTAACGTCGCTATTTGAATATATAGAGTCAGGCCTACTTGTAGCAACAGCACACTTTATTAAGAGGACATAATTAAAATGCAAATTTCATACCAATGTTTAACAAAATTTTCGCTTGGCGTACGTGGGCGTACCCAAGGGTGGGGCACCCGGCCATGCCGCCTCCCACTCCACCTAACCTCAACACTAGCGTGATTCATGTTTTTCAATTGCACGCCGAACGTTGTTCTTGGAATTTTTTTACCATATTGTAACGTCGCTATTTGAATATATAGAGTCAGGCCTACTTGTAGCAACAGCACACTTTATTAAGAGGACATAATTAAAATGCAAATTTCATACCAATGTTTAACAAAATTTTCGCTTGGCGTACGTGGGCGTACCCAAGGGTGGGACATCCGGCCATGCCGCCTCCCACTCCACCTCAACTGTGTCGAAGTTTAGGTATTTGGCGTGTATCAAACTTTTACATTTAACAAATTGTGATTGAAATCTTTAATTAGGCGCCGCTCAAACATAAATCCTGTGCATGCTCCTGTCGATATGCTAAAACGACTTAAATTAATGCAATGTCTATTTTCATATCAGTTAATTAACATCTTCAAATAAAACAACTAAACAGTATTCTAAGCATTTGACATTTCTTTCTATGTGTGTTTCTTAAAAGTACCATCAAAGGTGTTGTAAGAATTACCCTAAAATAAAGATATTCAGGTCTCATTTTAATGAAAATTGTTCATTAAAATATAACATAATCTCAGCTAAAAACTAAGCGATTTCACAACATCGTATGAAGTATTTGAGCAAAAAATATTATTAAAATGTCCTTTTCAAATTAGAAACATTTTTAATCCAAAACACATTGTATTTTTATCAAACCAGTAAAGTATCAATCAGAGAAATCTTTTAAATCACGACAAGCTCGATTAAAAGGTTGACTTAACGAGAAACACTTAATATCCAGTGCTAATGAATAAAACACGCCAGGTTTATAATAGCTACATAAAATCTAATGATAAAAACCTGTGGTATCGCAAGCTCTTCAAACGTGGAGAGTGCCAGTAGACAAAAGTGGACGGGACAAGTTATTTGCGTATTATTTTATTTTATATCCATTTCATTTAAGTTTTACTTGACCGTTATTAAAAAATGACCGGGCCGACTCTCTCCAACTCCATTGCGCTCTTCCAACGTTGCTGCTAAAATTCACCTGAAAATGATTTTAAAGCCTGTGATTAATTGCCAAAAATCGCTCTTTTCTCTTTTACACCTAAATTATCGACCTGCTGATAGCTGCAAGTCGTAACTTGGCTTATATTGCCTTAAGATTGCTATGTCAAATTGTAGAGTTTTCAACAGGGTGAACAAGCATGTGCTGGCACACAAGAAATCATTTACTGTAAAATAAAAAAATATTTTCATGAGACAGTAGCAGCGAAGTGATTCACCGGTTTATTTTAAACATAAACCTTTAGCTCATCTTTACGCCAAGTTCGTAAATAAGATTAAGTTTTCTAATAATTTTAATTAGGCGAAACTATATAACTTCCACTCATGAAGCTAGTCATCCAATAATTTGTATGATGTGCGATATTTGGCCGAGAAACAGGATATCTGACTCCACTTAATATATGCATCGCATTCTCTCAAAGTGGATATCGTAAGTTAATAGGTTACGGTCCGATACCAAAGTCAGACCTCGACACCACCAAGAACCCTTTTCGCGTTTAGGAGAAATAAAGATTTCGAACTTCACAGCCTCATGTTCATGTCGTGATTCTTATATCGATACCGTACGATTAGGTTATTATGAGCCGATTCCAAACAGTGAACCTTATGTTTCCTGAAATACTTTTTCGGTGACGCCCAGACCTAAGCTATGTAACTACTTAGCTCGGGTGGGTGTTTTGGCTCGGAATCACCGGTCAACCTGGAAAGCTGTACTCCTTAAAAAGTTACGAGACTTGCCACACTACGCTTTGCGCATCCGCTTTTGTATACTCTTTTTAGAGTCATTATGATTATATAGTTTTATCAGTTGAAAGGTCGGACGTCCGGAAAAGCTGCGATACTATAAAGGTGGTATTCGACGGCGAATATGAAATGACCCACTTTTAGGTATGATTAATATTTGGCTCGTGCAATGTATTTCTAATTGCAGACAAATGTGTAACAAAATAGTAAAATGTATATTAATTACGCCACGGCAACAAATTTATATCCCTCTACTGGCATGTCCATAAATTTATTCAAGAATAATGCAATATAAAAATAAGTAAAAATTTTAGCGTGATAAATATTTTTAACTCAGGAGTTGAGGAAATCCGTTTAACAGCGCTACACCCGTTGGTCCAACGAAAAGTGATTGCACAGCGGAGCCTTATGGTTAACACTGACCAATTTAACAATGTAATACACTACATATTTCTCGTCCATAACAGAAATTCTTCCAATAAATGCTAAATAGGTTATAGTCAATCACTCTATACACTCTATTAGTACACGAGAGGTCAATCACTCCAAACGTCAATTTGACTGGTGAGGAGACATCTGCTTTCATTCGCACGCGTCCAATAATCAATTTGGCTTGGACTTGTGTTTACACAACCATCATGATATCCAATACCCTATATACCACCACCAACAACACTAAACAACAAGAACAAAATACTTCAAAGCAGCGACTACGATGACAGTGAATGCGGTCAGTCAAACAAGAAACTTAGAATCGGAGCAAGCTAAAGACTATATTTATTTTAGGTGAAGCTAAGTTAGGTTAGGTTTCGTTTAGGTTATATTTGGTTGTCAATTCGTAAAGACATATGCACCAGGCATTCACTGTATCCTTAATTTTCAAAGTCAAATATATATTTATGATGTGATGGCCTTGAATGGTAAAATCATAAAATATTTCCTTCAGTGCTTGCCGCCAAATCAAATCAAATACTTTTGCGAAAATAATTTTTAACTGTAGCAAGTAGAATTCTGTATACAATTCAAAACAAAATAAGATACAAACAGGGTTTGACTTCAAAAACTCTGGTTCCCGGTGTTGTTTTTACAATGAGCCAAATTAGTTTTTTATTGAGAAAAGCGTGCCACAGCAGTTTACAATTTTCCCGACATACCCTGAATTAGCAACCAAATCTGATGATAAAAGACCAAACGGTAAACGGTGCAATATTTTTTAATTGAAACAAAAGCAGTAAAAACCCCAGTTGAACGAGGCTTAAACGCAACATCGCGAGACTTTCAAACCAACACTCAACCATTCCGCCACCTCATCAGTGGGAAAATTTCCTAATTCATGAATTATGTTTATCGATAACGTAACGTGCTTCGCATATAACGCTTATTTGGATTGTTTTATCAGCACCCCAATTTAGTATGCAATGTAAATTTTAATCTCAAATCACATGTTAGTGAAGCGATAAATTCTATGGATTCGTAATGTTTATGCGTATGAAGACGTCACTGATATAATTATTTCGAGCGTTATAGGATTGTTTATCAAAGTGACATGCTCCTTGACAGCTTTGTATGCTATCAACAGCTTTCTAATACATTCGTATGTTAAGGGTCATTGTACGGTGTGCAGTGTATTTATTATAGCAGTACAACATCACAGTACTGATCTTCATATGCTTTATTTCACGGACAAATTCACATTGTCGTATTGGGTAATGGAATATTCTACTCAAGTCTCGCATCGCAAGTCGGTCGCCGCTTTTGTAAGGCGATTCGACAGCAATGTCTGAGATTAGAAATCGGACCCAATTTTTATTATCAAATTACGATATACACGTTGAAATTGAAATCGTTGTTTGGTTGGGTATTAGGGCCTATAATTCCGTTTATTAACTGTTTACGTACAAAATCACACTATGCACAGTCAGAAAAAATCGGAAGACAGTGTCGCAGCCTGGCGGCTGAGACAATAACTGCTACATCTACGTTGGCGACACTTTCCTTTAGGAAGCGCTTAAAGACCCCTGATCCCAACCTACCTGGAAATTTCGAAAAACAGAGTTAACTTTATAATATAAATTGGCCAAAAAGATGTGTTGCATGAAAATATTAAGATGTGGAAGAAAAATGAATTGCGCCATTTTCGTTAAAATAACAGTGGGTGGGACAACACTGGCAGCAGACTTTAGGACCCAACAGAGACAGGAAAGACTTCAATTTGATGTTCAAATGCGAGTACTCCTAGTTAACTTCCCTAATGCGGTGTTTACGTTATAAAGGACCCACCATGTGGAAGTATTTCCCTCCAATTATCTACATCATACATGCACGAGGCCAGATGTCCCAGAGGAATAGCGGGTGCTTCTAGAGGGGATGGGGAAGTCTTCAGCTTTTTCAGGAGGATCAGCTGGTCTGGGGGTGGAAGGGGATTGTCAGGGGAAGGAAAAATTTCCAAAATTTTTTGGGGCTAAAAATTTTTTAATGTTTGCCAATTTCCCCTGATTTTTGCCAATTTTCCCTCAATTATTGACAATTTTGTGAATGCCTACCAATTTTTTTCAAATTTCTGCCTGTTTTTGCGGGACGAGAATCAGGAGGGAATAACCATCCCATGACCATGGATAGTCTACATCACAACATCAAAGATATGCAGTACAGCACCACAAATATTACAGCTATTTGAATGGTGTCCTAGACAGCGTCAGCTTTTTTGTATAGTGTCTGGGACATCGTGGAATTTTTACAAACAGCGGAAATAGCGAGAATTAAACTTAAAAAAGTGTTATGACGCCTTCACAACGCAAGAAACTCGTATGTGCTAAAATTTGCTTTCTTCAAAGATATACTGTAACCACATCTTTAACTTGGGTTCAAATTTTCCCATTGTATGCTACGGCAAACGCATGGTGATACGTTGATGGTATCTCATACACATGTCTCATTATATGGTATATGTATTTACCGTATACCATTGGACAGTATGCCACAGACTATTGATTGCCATGCAAAACTTCTACATGCCGAGTAATCTAGAACGTAAAAGTTGAATAAAGGCCACGACACTATACACGTAAGTTACGAAAAATGTTTCCCAAAATAATTGGTACGTGGCTACGTCATTATTTTGGCTAATACACTAAACGTGCGATGGCAGTATTACATCACTCAATACTTACTAGCTATGCGCTATGTTTTACAACTTTTATCAATCAAATTGCTGAAAAGCGTTTCAAAAATTCAAAATAAAATTATCGATCGCAACCACACCAATTTCCGTGTTTAAAATCGATATACTAATCATTTCAACCTGGGAATGAATTTTGAGAACACAAATGTTCATCTTGTAGCCTAGCCTACTACTCAAAAAGGAAGAACAGGGAAACACAAACACACAAAGTCTTTATAACTCAACTTAAATCGGAAACCACACACAAAGCGGTAATTCTATGATGATAATAATAATAATAATCATACGGCGATTTATGTAAACATCACACAACAACTTTGAAGGAACTGACGGAACTTTGAGTAAGGCTTCACTGGTCACACCTACAACTATTTCAATATATAAGTGCCGTGGCGGCAATACTCACTCAAATTCTGTCATGACATTACACAGGCTGAATAACGATAAGAGGATGGCTAATTTGGTTTGTGCTTTTCACCTGAGGTACAACATATCTCCTAAATTCGCTTTGCTCTCTTTGTTGGCGTATATATGTATTTATTTATAAGCGGCATCTGTCAAACACCAACAAACAGGGACGTATCCAAGGGGAGGCGGGATTAGTAGTGTCCACACCCATGCGACCACCGTGTCCCCGTGAAGGATAACAGAAAAGTGAAATGAATGTGTTTAGGTGTGCCAAGTTTGGCTACGCTGAACCCCACCTTGCAAATCCTGTGTGCGTCCCCCTCCGTACGGCAAGATTGGGCTACCATAGTATTAACAACCAACATTCGGACATCTGAACTACGCTATAATTCACTACATCCATCACCTAAACTACCTTTTGATGACATGTGTCAGTGAGCGAAGATATAAATTAGCAAAAGCCATGGTTCTAGGCTTAAATTTGAAAGCGTGGTAAGATGTTTACATGCGCTTCTCGTCTTATTAAGTTTCATCGAAATAGCATTTGCTTAGTCTAGTAACTTAGCGTGGTACATAAACAACATTATCACTGTTGGGTTTACCAAGCAGATTAGATAAGTATATCCATTAATTGTTTTTGGTAAGTTGCGTTCGGGTGTTTAAATATTTAGCTTCTTTACGCCATAGATGCCTAAATTTTTTTGCATATATACTGGTGTTTCTAAAATTCTTATTGCATGAAACCAACCACCTTCTTATAAACTTCTTCCACCACTACGCGAAAACAATAAAGTTTACTTTTCGTTACAAACAAAATTATTTTGCAATGAGATAGATTATACTGTTTCTTGGTTACTGCCGCAAAGCAAAGTTTTGTTACAACAATAGCCATAGTTCGGAAGCCAATTTTTTTACTGTGGATTGAACTTCACCATCGGCATATATTGATAAAACCATTTAGGTGTATGTCTACTTTTGTTAAGCAAGTACTAAAATTCACAAGAGAAGGGCACTATCAAGTCGAATTTTGATATTTTCGTCTATAAAATGGTAAGCGCTAAACATAGCTGACAAAAATTTTCATAGCACAAATGATATGGTATATTGCACCCGCGGGCTCAATATTATACCGATAGCGCATTCGCAAATAAATTATTAAGCAAAAATAACCAATTATCTGTTAACCTCGCGTAGGTATTATTACTCCTATTATTAAATCTGTCCACTGATTGTCGGCGTTCTTTTTAAATTTTGAACGTCGATGTATTTTTAGACTGTATAATATTTCATTTGAGTTTTCAAAATTTTCTGCAATCATTTATGGTCTTGAAATTTTGCTTCTATTTGGCTCAAAATTTCACTGTGTGCGACAGGCTCAATCTGCTTACTTCATCGCAATTCGCAATATCAGACTAGTCTACGAAGTAAGGTGAAAAAAGTTTTCTGGGACAAAATTATACTAAGTGTTGTTTTTGTCATCAATGTTTTTGCAATAATCGGATCGACAGGATTTATGGTGCAACTATGTGTGATTATTCTTAAAACTAGTTTATAGGATGTCCGTTGCTATATATCTTAGTATTAGACCTTGGTTGTGCTGGTTAGACAATAAAAACTAGTGAAGCTCGCTTGCGAGCCAGAATTCGAGTAGTGAGAACAATTCCCCAAAGCAGAAGTGTGAAAAATATTTGCCACACAATATTTTTGACACTCGGAATGAGCTTGTCGGCCCAGAAAACTCCATATCCGACACTAAAACCAACAATAAACACACATTCATGTGCTTTTCCCACGACTTCTCACCAAAAATTGCGAAAACGTCATTTTTTATGCCAAGTATGAACCAGAAGTGTAAAAAATATTTGCCTAACAATATTTTTAACACTTGCAATGAGTTTATCTGCCCAGAAAACCGCATATAAGACACTAAAATCAACAAAAAACACACATTTTGGTGCATTTCCCACGCTTTTCACCAAATATGAAATTTGGCGCCAACTATAAGCTTATAGACTCCAGATTGGGAAGTAGTTGAAAAACTTGTTATATATCATTGGAAAGCCCTGGTAAAGCTACATGGAATAGGCCTATTAGTTTGCGGATAACTCGTTTATTTATTGAGAAAAGTCGCAAAAACTGGAGGGGGTGCCCGAAAATGGGCCAAAATGACGTCATTTTGTCCCACAACTTTTCCCACGGGAAAAAAATCCAAAAATCGGGCTCCTTCACTACATTCTAAATCGACCATTGCGGTTCGAATGAGCTATCGTGCATCAAAATCGGCCCAACAGTTATCGAGATCCAGGTGCGACAGACACACACAGACAGGACCTCCTCAACCCCCCTCCAGAGCCAAAATTGAAAATTCTCGTTCCACTCGCTCGCTCATTCCACTCGAATCCAATAATAACGTGCAAGTGCAACAACAGAAACATTCAGAGTGCAAAATCATATTTCTTGTACAATAATGTTATGAAGACTAGATGCTCAGTCAGATTTGCCTTATAGAAGTTTACCTATGACTGTAGGAAATGTGCTCTTATAAGTTTGTCCGCTTATACTAAGTTTTGGCTTTACTGGCCCTATATAACTTACTTGAGTAAACAACCAGCTTGAAACCTTGCTTGATAATTAACAACTTATGTGATCCAGTACGAACCTTTAAAATTCGTATTATTACGCGTCGCCCAACTGAACTCTAAATGTATACTAGCTGGAAATCTGAATTTTAAGTTCTTTATGCCAAGTGCCAATGCTGAACTGCAAAGAAATTTTTCCACTCGGAACCGTAATGTTGCGTAGTTATACCTCCTTTATCAATAATAAAGTAAATGAAATACTAATATTAGTAAATGGGTAGTGGTCTTTTGGAATAAGCCATTGTTATAGCATATCAAACGAGCGATACTTACTAATTCAAATAAACGTTTACTTAGCCATGTTTATCAAGTCAAGTCAATTTACTAGTAAAACAACTTTATAAGACGATTATGAATATATATAAGCATAGATAGATTTCACAATAAACAGTAAATATTTATATACATATATATTATCATATTTTAAGAAAATAGTAGATAAAATTCATGCTCCAACAAAAGTACGTGATTTTAGCATTTTTAAACTTTTCGAACCAACCGACTGCTAAATAAGCTATATATCCGGGTTTCAAATGATGCGCGAATAGTTATTTATATAATGACGAACCGCAATAATTATTGTAAACAATTGTTGATCACAGTAGGTGACATAGAGTAAAATCGCAGTAGAAGTGGAAGAGTTATAAAATTGTTGAACAGTAAACAAGTCTCTGATCTAGCTTATTCTGATAATTTTCTTCATGCTGTTCGTTCAATTGAGCTTACCGTTAATGTCTTTGACATAAGTGATCACTTTAAGGCAGTATTAGTAGCCTATTTAATCAGGTTTTATTTATTAACCTTTCATCAACTTAATACAATATAACGTAGTGCGCTAGCCCAGTTCCATGCATGGTATGCGGTTTGAATGCGTGTTGTCATTGGCTCGAGTTGTATGGAGCCCTAAGGATCCGAGAGAGTGTGTCGTCATGACTCGTTGAGGAGCCGCAGTTTACAACCTTACAGCCCGTGTTCAAGTCTTAGCGCTGGCAAAAATTCGTCCAACATTGCATGCTAGAAGAGCTAAAGTAAAGGCAAAAAAATACTTAGTAAAACCATAATTTTTTAGTAGCAAATCTTTTATTACCAGTTATTAGATGTTGCAGCTCGAAGAGTTTAGCATCCGGATTTAAGTCTATCATATCGGCCTAAATAGCATTAAGAAATAGCTAAACTGCAACAACCAGTGTTAGCCTTACAATAGCTGCTATAAACTTTACATTATCCAGAGTTTGATAGCATCAAGCTCTTCTAAAATCACATTTCTAAACACAAACAGTCATGGTTGTTGAGCGATATGATGATAAATGACTAAAATGTGTCCGACGCAATAACCCAGCATCACGGCCACGTGGCTCGACCTCAAGCTGGGGCATCACTGACATATAGCATTTCAATTTAACTACCAAATATTGAACAAATTGTCAACTTAATAATGCAATGGAACTAATATCTTCAATTTACTAGTACAAACCACCAGCGCGTTATATATATATGCTTAAACAGTTAATTATTACGTTGCTTCTACTTATATAACTAATATTATATATTAAAATACATTTATTATTACATCTTTTCTTAAATGTAATTTCGACTGCGTTAGTCAGCCGCTATTTATTGCTAGTTAGTTACCCAATAAGGCGTCACCTGCTGACTAAATTAAAGTCCTTTGAAACGTTTTGTGTTATTTGCTTGGGTTAACTTCGATTTTAGCAATTGATCGATTGTAACTAGAAGCCTTACGTAACAGCACCACAGCACAGCATAAAATCAAGCCGTAATTACTCGAATGATCAAGAATTTACACTTCTCCTTTTACTATAATTATATATACGTGTGTATGTATCTATTATACTATAATTGCTAAACAAAACTACATTAATCTAAAAAAATCCGGAGTTAAGACCAAAGGTGGACGGCCACCGGAGTTAAGACCAAAGGTGGGTGGCCACCGGAGTTAAGACCAAAGGTGGGCGGCCACCGGAGTTAAGACCAAAGGTGGGCGGCCACCGGAATTAAGACCAAAGGTGGGCGGCCACCGGAGTTAAGACCAAAGGTGGGCGGCCACCGGAGTTAAGACCAAAGGTGGGCGGCCACCGGAGTTAAGACCAAAGGTGGGCGGCCACCGGAGTTAAGACCAAAGGTGGGCGGCCACCGGAGTTAAGACCAAAGGTAGGCGGCCTGGTGGTCGTTTTCTCCTTTGGGACTAAGACAACATTTTTGATGGGCTAAGATTTAAAAATTTCACATTCGATCCTTCTAAATACACATATTTCCAATGAGCAGTGTGCCTGGGAGATAAGGAAGACACCATAATTTCGCCTTCCGGACCTCAAATAGCGTGAAAATTGACTAGATGCGGCTACCAAGTGAACTTACTGCCTTGGAGGTCCCTATTTCAGGAGAGTATATTCAATTAGGTCCCTATTATTTCCGGAGAGTATATTCAACAATAGCTCAATTTATTGTTGAATAGAAATTTTAATTCTATAAGGAAAAATCGAAATTTCAGTTTTAGAGCGTAATTTACTTTTGGTATGAAGTTTTGTTTGACAAAATAGGAAGAATACGGCTGTTTGCTTAAAACTTAAATTTTATTTTATTTTTAGATCGTAGTCTATAATTATATTAGGGCGTTGCAACTTTCAAGAGGGAATTACTATATAGTATTCATTAACTTGTATCTTTAAAAAATTATTTAATAGGTAAGTCTACGAGATCATGAATAATTTTATAAGTCATCATATGGTCATGGTTCAAAAATTCCTGCATGCCAGGTAAACGTATAATGAAAAACTCTTGTACGAACTCAATTGCTTCAGAATCCTTTTATCAAATAAGGATTCCAAATTACGGATGCATTATACTCCAAATGTGGACGAGCAAATGTTAATTAAAGTAGTTTTAAAAAATTTATATATCTCGAAATAAAACCGCGAACAATTGGGTAGACTAAACTCAAACACTTAATTTTAAGCTTAAAGCTTAAGCAAATGTTAATTAAAGTAGTTTTAAAAAATTTATATATCTCGAAATAAAACCACGAACAATTGGGTACACTAAACTCAAACACTTAATTTTAAGCTTAAATATATGGTTAGAAAATTTCAAATTATTAGAGATCGTCATACCTAAATCTACCACAGAATTTAACGAAGAATTAACGCTTCATTATGCATGACATATGTTCTTAAAGAGTTATAGTTTGCCAATTGTAACGAAACGCTGTTTTGATCTGAGATTTTCAATCCATTTTCATTTAAACCGATGACATTTTTTGCGACTTGCGCGAAAAAGTCACAGTGTTCCATCTTCTCAAAGCAAAAATACAATTTAGAATCTTCAGCAAATATTTTGATTTAACTCAACAATGTCAATTATATATACTATCAATAAAATTGGCCCCAATAGATTGCCCTGCGGAATGCCAAATGTTACGTTACTGTGATCAGATTCAGCGCTATCGATGTGAACATATTGCTGCATATCATATAGATAATCTGCTAACCATTTCAGCAATTCGCCCCAATTTCAATTTTTCCAAACCTTTTCAATTAATCGGTCGAGCGGTACAGAATCAAAAGGTCTTGACTATGTCCAACTAAGCAATGTCAACATATTTCCCCTGTGTCGATACATTTGGTCCAGTAGTTTAAACAAGCCAGTAAATCAGCTTCGGTAGACCTCCTCGAACGAAAGACATATTGGTCCTGTGTAATTACGGAATTATCGGTCAAAAATTTCATCAATGATTCCTTAACAATAATTGATTCAAAACACTTGCTGAAAGTTTAGAGTAGGCTTATTGAGCGATAATTAGAAGCCAAGCACCACTTCAAACATTTTTGGGTAACCGTTAATTGTATAGATTTCCCAAAGATGTGAGATACGTTCTTCGGTCAAAGGTTTGGAAAAAACTTTACTAAAGGGTTCACAAAAAGAACGAGTTGTCAATTTCACAAAAAAAATTGAGGAACAACATCCGGTTCTGAACTCTGCATGTGGTTTAAATAATTAAAATGTTTTCCACAACTTCCGCATTGTAGCAGATTTTAGAAACTGTATGACGATTTCGATCAGGAGGAAAAATTCTAAGTAGACAAAAATTGATTCAGGTCAGTAGCCACAGAAAAAAAACTCGAATGAACTATTCATAGAACGCAGACGCCTTTCCCTCAACAGATATGGTTGGCTCAGAGTTGCATGACATATATAATGTATGGAATTTCATATTGACAACAAACTTAACTCTTAACAAATTTCTAAAAAGCGTTAGATGTCACTTGTTCACGAATCTTGCGCTCATGCAAATAAATATCATATGTCTTTGATTTTTGAGACGATTTAGCTACTTTCGGCCACTTAGTGCGATTTTGGTGATTTTTTCAGAAAAATATTTTTTGTAAAAACGTCTGTGTACACGTTACAAATTAAAAAATTAGAAAAATTTGTTTTTTACGAAAACTGCACAAAAAAATGAGCATAAATAATAATAATAATAATAATAATAATAATAATAATAATAATAATAATGAAACATTTATAAAGCGCCCTTTTCGCCGGAGCGTTACAAAAGCGCTGACAAATTACATATAAGAAAACACAAACAAGGATTGTACAAACCACGAATACATAGACAATTGAAATATTCAGTATAGGTATAGTGACAATACCGTTTTTTTACATATATACATTTTAATACACACAGTCTAAAACAAAAATAGTCTAAAATCAAAATACACACAAGATCTAAACACTGATGAATTGTCATTGACGAGGAAATAAGTGAGTTTTAAGTTTAGATTTGAACGCAAATAGCGTTAATTCAGAGTCCCTTAATGATCGCGGTAATGTGTTCCATAGTGAGGGCGCTTGAAAGGCGAATGTTTTTGTTCGTGTGCCGTGTGTTTGGAGTAAACGTTCACTCGATAGGCGCGGTGTCGCTGCTGAGTGAAAAGCAAGAGAGAACATTAGAAAATTATATAAACGTCCTAGATTGAGGAAATCCTCTGAATGATTCATGGTTTAATGCTTCCATCAATGACATGATAAAGTTTTTTTCACTATAATGCTACCCGTTAACACTCACTGGTTGGACTTGCTTTTCGCTACTGCTTATAAATAAAAAATTCTCATAAACTTCTCACGAGGAAGCGGCCCGGTCGATTATTTGAGCCAATATTTATTACGCGTGATTTTTGTTAATGCTTTTACATTTAAAGGACAACTTATGCAACTTAAGACAATAACCAAAAATATATTTCCTAAATTTAACTCATTTGTACCGGAAAATCCTGCTAGAAAGCACTAGAAAAAAATTCATGATAGCTTCTGTAGAAGAGTATGACACTACTCGTCATCACCATATAAACGCAACAGGAATGATGCCGTTCATTCGGCCGAATCCAATTACCTCTCCTGGATCACGCTAACGGCAAAACCTATTTTCGACCGCCAGTTATTTTGCAGAGGGTCATATTTCTCTCTCAAAGCCTGAGAGTGACGAAACATTTTAGTTTGTATAACAACCCTTCTAAAACTGGTTGTTCGAAATATGTTTTCTGCCTTACCATGACCCCCACATATAAGATAAGGGCGTTACCATCTGCGGACAAGGGACGGCACGGCTAAAATGGATCGTATCACGTTTCTATGTTTACGGCTAGAAATGTCACACTATTCTCAACTCTTGGTGCCAAGATGCCATTGGGTCTTTGATGTAGAGATAGAGGCATTGTTTGATATTTCATACAATACTACACTCGGTACCTCGCCACACTATGGTACAATTATTGGTCGCACAGCTGCAATAAGAAGTACTCTGTCAAAATCAGTTGCCTAATTGCATTTAAATTGTTCTTGAAACAGAAGTCGGCGCAGAATTGTTGCTTTGGTTGTTATTTTATTAAGCTTGCCACACAACAAAAGCGGCGTTGACATAAAAGACCATTCGTTTCACTAATAACAACGGGTGTTGTTCAAAATTCAAAGATCAATTATATGTACCTGTGACCGTAATTATATTCTGGTTATCGGTATATAATTATAATGTGACCCCCAAAGAATCCCTATTTCATTGTGCTCACTATCGTGTAATATTTTAGCAAATAATAATATATACATTGAATATTTCTTACTAGTGGGTTAGTACACCAGTCCAAAGTTAGAATCGAAAGTGATGGGACACTATGGGAAGATTAGGGAGTCGCTCTGCGACTACCCTCCCCTGTTTGCTCATCCGTGTACTGAAGTATATTATAAATAAATAAAAATACATTACAAATCATTATAAATAAAATAAAATAAAAATATACCTACGAACTAAACAAACAAAAATATAAAATTCGCAAATAAAATAGATGCTAACGGTTTATAGAAGTGTCTGTTGGTAATTTAGCTCAGGAAATTAAAGCCTATTAAGCCAGAGTTGAGCAATTTTAGGAGGTAAGATTGGTACTAAAAGACCTAAAGCCTTTTTTTTCACATCTGATTTGGCCAGATCTGATCTAAGAAGACAACCGGATTTTAATGTGAACTTGGTAAACTAACTACACCAATCGCTGCGTTGTTACAATCAGTATAGGATAAGGCATAAATATGAAACTGAGTAAGCACTTCGAAGGAGTTTATTACTAGGAATGATCTACAAATAGTTTGAACTTACCGCTCATTATATAAAACAAAACATGTTTTCGGTTGGAACTAACCCATTGTCGTTCAGCCTGGTATTGTCTAACCAACCAAGTCACCCAGCCAGCCAGCAACAAATTTTATCATAAAAAAATAAATCATGAAAATACAAAATTTAAAAAAAATTGAAATCAAGCAGGGGCACAACAAGAAGGGGACGTGGTGCCTCCGCCCCATTTTTTGACAAAACGAGATCGATGTGACGCAGCCTGCCAAAGTATTTCGTAGCGGTCCCACCTTCCTTCTGAATATCAATCTGCATGCCAGAGTTCGATACTACAATTACTAAATACGTGTAAAACCCGTGTAATACTATTTATACCCGATTACTAGTAAGCAGCCACTAGGAGGGATGTAGAGGCATTGATTGATGCCACCCCGTGGTTTACCACTACAAAAACTTCTTTAACTTGCAACCATCGGATCTGTACAGCGACCCAGAATTCTTGGATGCCCACACAGCAGCAAGTTTTATGGCGATTGCCCGGTATGCAAGTATCTTCCACAATATCTTTTGTATTTCGTCTATTTATACGCAATTAACAGTAAGCAGTCACTAAGAATAAAATACGCAGTTTGATCGGTGCAACCCCGTACTTTAAACTACAAAAACTTTTTCAACTTGCCACCATCACATATGTTGACTCGACCACCACAACTCATGGTTGCCATGGCAGCAGCAAGTTTTATGGCGATGGGCCGCCATGCAAGTATCTTCCGCAATATCTTTCCAATTTCGTTTACTATTTAAAACACCAAAATGTACACAAAATCTAAAAACGCAAAACTTGTCGCAACAACCGTTATTCTCCACCGACTGACTGCTTAAAATATAAATATATTACGTAACTTTATGTCAGCAACTACACCGTCAACCCGACCGCGAAACCTGGCCTAAACCCATCCAGTCAACACTCAAAATCAAATTATCCATAAATCTCCTGTCTAACGAACATCATCAACCGCTCGTGGCCCATCTTTCATTTTATACAGATAAATATATGATTTTTAGACCTTAAACAAAGCTAGCGGCATACAGACGGAGTCAGCTGAAAAAACGTGCCCATTGAAAGAAAAATTGTATAGAAAAAGACACCCAACATTCTAACATAGTTGAAAAAACTAAAAGTAGTATGTTCGTTTAGAACAAAATGCTCAAATTGAACAAACAAAATACTATGTGTACCCCCGGACACTAATCTATAATATAGCATGGGTTTAACTAAGCGTCGTGACGTGACTGCCAAACCAGGAATGGTACCAAACGCTTCCAAACAAATGCCAGAAAAAAACGAAAAACAAAAATCTATATATATCATATTGAAGACGACAGCGGGTAAAAATACGAAGAAACATAAACGTTTATCGATCGGTAAAACTTAAAATATTTAGTAGTAAGTTGCTCGATTATTATCATTACGTATTATAAAAAACGGAAGCGAAATAGCTGTGAAAGCACTATAATTCGCCCAAAAGAATTCCAAATCTGTGATGATACAATTATTGAAAACATGACAACACCAAACAACGATTCCAACAATATAATAATGCAAAAATTATCCTATGTAATTACGGATAGTTCTGTGATGGTACAATCTATATTCTGTACGTGTAAGAACTATCATTTTTTAAGCTTTTAAGTTTTACCCACGATATACTACTACATCAGATTCGTTTAAGTAACCCACATTCCCCAACGGTATAATTATATCAAATAGACTAGCGAATCGGCGAATTCAACAAAAAATATTTACGTTTGGTTGCGTTCTTTTCGGTAGAAGCAAAGCACATACGATTGGTTTCCAGTTTGCTTTGGTCATTTCAACGATTGGGCCGGCCCCAAATACGTAATTATTGTGGTTTTAGTTGTCTCAACTCAAACACGTTTAGAGTAGCATAGAACAGAGAATATGAAGGCTTGGAAATACTATTCTATGGTGGATATCTTTACGGGATTTATGTCTTATATATCACTAACTCACTATTTGTTTGTTTGTAGGATTTATTTGCTTTACCTAATTGTTCTTACGGTACGATATTTTCTTAATACAGTGCGATTCCTTTCGAACCTTTATTAAATGTGTATCACAAGGTCTACTTCGATGCCTGTTATAAAATTATTTTTTCTTTTATTATATAGATCTGGTTTTAGAATACATGTATTTCTATTAAAATGCATTATTTTAACTGGTTGAGATGAGAACTGACGTTATGACATTATATAGAAGCAGCTAGTGGGCAACGATAAAGTATTGTAGATCAGTTTTTATAGATTTGTGACGTTCAAACATTTCTCGCTAAATGTTGGCCGTGAATGTGTATCAAAATTATCAAGGCACCTGTAAAAGTACTAAATCATTTAAACTATAGTTACTATGTTGGTAAAGTTGAAGTGACAAGAGAGCTATCGCTAGATACAATTTTATCGATACAATATATAAATTATTGAGTGCTTTAATTCTAAGCGCCTTTAGTGATAAAGTAAAACAATAACTTTCAATAAATTAAATTGCTATTATGAAAGCTACATTTTGAACGTAAACGCTCGCAATCCCAGACTAGTTGTAGGCTTCTATAACGCTAGATTCATTGAGATTTTACTTTGAGTAAGTTCGCATAGGCAATAATTATCACACTTCCATCAACGATCTTAAACAAATACAGCAGCAGAAAGCGATTGGATGGCAGGTGTAATCTAGGGTTTCCAACCTAACGCCTAATGCGGTTTCTTTAGATATTTTTCAAATAATGATCTTGGGATCACAAATTTGGGATCACGTCAAGTTTTACACTATTACAGTGCTGGAAAAAATTTAACTTGTGCACCATAGCACAAAAATTTGACGTTCAATTGAGGGGTCTGATTGAGTTTAGGTTTAGGCTTACGCTTTTTAAGCTTAGCCTGGGCTTCAGTCTTAGCCTTAAGCTTAGATGCACAGTCAGATCACGTAAGAGCAGAAAAACGATTAAATTCATAACTCTCAGCGATTTCTTTATCTTGTTGTTGGTTGAACGTTAAAGTCCACAAATAGATACTACTACTGCCGCCCATCGATATTATATCTATTTTCACAGGCTTTTATATTCAACGAATTCCAGCGCTTGAAACATAAAGGTTAAACATAAAGAACTGTACTGAATAAGTAATAGTTGTAACACAGCTTTCGTGCGTTAAGTGATTTACACGCACGGTTGTGACGACTTCAGACGAGTGCGACAGCACGAGTTTGATCGAGATAAATAAGACAACCGTGCGTACAAATCTCTTAACGCACGCCTTGCTGTGCTACAACTGACGTGTAATACAGCTCATTTAGCTAAACGTGCGTTAACGCATTTCGATGCACGGCTTTAAATATATAAGCTGTGTTACAATTATAAATATGTAATCAAACAGACAAGCGTGACGAATTGCGGTTACCTCAACTTGTGATGGCCACCAACAATAGAGTAAATGATATATATATTTTTGGAAGCTTGTGTACCCAAAACGCGTTTAAATTACAATTCACTAAGGTTTTTAATGGATTTTTCACAACATAATTTTGAGCTGGACTCGGTCTGGCAAAGATTCTGCAATCGTCATGTCTGCGAAAAATTTCTGGACGTGCAGCAGAACGGGCCCTAAAGTCGTAACGCAATGACAAACAGACCGTCCAAGAGCTGCCCAAACTTATAGCAGTACGTTCGGAATAAAATTTTACAACTTGACGCATATCAATAGTGAACAATGGTAAGGGTGATAATTAATATTTTGGTGATATATATAACTGTAATAATATCTTCCGTATGGCTTTAATTTGTTCTGTACATACGAGAAGGTTGCCACAAACCCATTTCGCTTGGTTAGTGGACTTCAATGGTCGTATTTATAAAACATTCTAAGCCATCTACAGTGTAGAGAGCCAGACTAAAGGTGAAAACAATGTTACAGCCCCACGGATGATACCAAAACACTAAATGTTTATATCATGTACGCACGCTGTATTAATAACAGAATTGGTTCCAAGATTAGCATCGTTCTAGTATATAAAAACAAGATTAATTTTGTGCAAGCCTTAACCCTCCAAATTTCAACTCAGACATATCAATTTAAGTCTCATAGACGGTTATTATATCGGGTCACAGCTAATTTTGTATATGTATGTTTATTCAATTATAATGTAAGTTGCAGTAACCAACACACCGAATCGTCTGTCTGTAGTTAGTCAAGTGTATCAATGTTATTGTCAAAGACTAATATGCCACCAAGTAGTCCACAAGTTAAAACGAATATTTAGAGATTGGAGCATCGTGCCTGAACTCCTACTAAACTTGCCTCCTACCCGAATGAATTAATTTGTCATTCGCAATATTGTTGAAAAGGCGTATGCAACAGCGGAGGATTGAACCTAGATCGTTTGGCTACATGAGGTCGTATCTGATAGCCATTACACTATAATAGGAGCTATTACTGTGTTCCTCAGAGAACCTCGCAATGGAAGCAAGTACTGACGCACGTGCAAACTCACATTACACGACAAACTCTGCAAGCACAACGCTTCGCAATGTGCGACTCGACTGTGGGACAGGTTGTTCAAAAATTATTAGTAAAATAGAGATAGGACACCCGTTTTTTTCAAAAACTCGCCATGGTTTTTCGGCTTCACACCAGGGTAAGGCTGATGGTGGCAGGCAGCTGATGCGTTATAGAATAAATAATATGATTTAATATAAATGTTCAAGTGATTATTTTCATCAGAAAAAATTTTTATTACTAAATTCTCATGACGTTATCGAAATTTTACAGTGATTTATCCAAAACTGCAAATGGGTTTCAATTCGAAAAATTTCTTACTGAATCTTCACAGCTATCTCGCCAAATTTACCTTTATTTTGTAAGTCGATCTCGAGAGCACACGCAACGACCATGGCCAACATATACCTACTATACAGTATCTATACCAAGTCTATTATAGTTGTGGCTGGTCATATCAGACGTTTGCTGCAAAATGCTATTATGGGCACCACGTGTTTTCTATAAGCCTGTGGAGTTTACTATTTCATGTCCTCCGTGCCCAAATGCACTGGATCACAGTGCTGTGTTACTTTAACTGAGTTTGTCGTGTAATATGCGTTTGACCGTACGTTGTTTGTTGCTCTCTCGCATTGTGAGGTTCCTTAACTAACCAAGCAGCAGCTTCTAGATAGATTACTTCTATCCGTACGCAACTTACAACCTTGGTTCGATCCCTGGCCCTGGCTTCAGTTTATCAAATATTGAGCGGTCCACTATCAGCGTACGGAAGAGTTAATGCGAAATGATGTATTTTTCCCGAATTTAGTATACTATGGCCCAAAAGTAGTTAGAAAAATTGCAGATTTATATGCACGCACCCGCACGCAATGTAGGTGCACAAATTAGACCTGTGTTGCTTAGTTAAAATTATGCATACACTTCAGTTCGAACAGTTTGCCACGCTTGCCTAATCCGTTCTTTGAAGTAATAAAAAATTATGACAAAGTTCTATTGCTGCTGGCATATCATATCTAGTTGTCTTCCTTATGGCGATCGCGTAATCTTGTCCCAAAAGTCTAAGGCAGAGCCTCAGACTAAGGGAACTCGTTAAGCCTAAATATAGCATGGGTTTAGATTTGAACAACAAATGTTTGCCTTACTGCACTCATGTCTACCTGACCACCCCATTAAGGAGGGGTCAGCTTGACAATGATGCTAAAGACCATATCACCTCTCCAAACCACCCTCACTTAATCTAAAAACAGACCAATTACCAGAACGCCATAATGTATTTACTGAAAAGAAATCAGGAAAACTATAATTCACGTCGGCCGTAATGGATGTAATTAATAACGATACTAAAAACAGCCTGTATCATTAAATTTAAAAAATCAATGCACACGTTCTCATGTTTATTAAACGTACACAGCTAAATTGGGCATCATATAGCATCAGAAATAAATACCAACCGTGCTGCTTGAACGACTGAGGATGTGCTGTATACCCTCTCATTGCGTTTTTAGCGATTCCCAATAAGTACCTACATGGTGGATGTATTGCTGAATAAAATGACACCAATAGTTTGATCATTATTTTTAGAGATATCCTTTTCTGTGTGTTTTGAGTCTCACGCCCGCAATTAAAATCCCATTTTGACCCAACCTTGCAGGGTAAATAATGACAATAGCTGCATGTTTACAGAGGATGAGTTACTCGGTAGGCGTGAAAGCTAATAATTATTGTCAACTGGATACCAATCATGTTGCCACAAGGCACTAACTCATTGTCAGGGATGAGTTACTCGGTAGGCATGAAGGCTAATAATTATTGTCAACTGGATACCAATCATATTGCCACAAGGCACTCACTCATTGTCAGGGATGAGTTACTCGGTAGGCATGAAAGCTAATAATTATTGTCAACTGGATACCAATCATATTGCCACAAGGCACTCACTTATTGTCAGAGATCAACACATAACTTTGCAAACAATTTATTAAACACTTGCATTTCATACCCTATTCTATTCTCAAAGCGTACTCTTAAGTGTTAATTAGCAAATATTATAGTTATCACAGCCATAACCACATACGGTCACAAAATATCAAAAATATTGCCTTCATTGAGACACCATTGCTGTTGTTGCTGCGGCTGCTGCAAATACTTCAACTTGTAAATCAACAACAGCAACCATTTTGAGCTTGTTTGCAGGTTCGACGATGCACCAGCTACAGCAGTATTTTCACTTGAACCGTCGTTGGCTTTTGTGTTTTCATCTCAGTTCTCCTTCACTCGATATTCCTTCTCTCCACGTTTCTTATCATCAAACCCGGCCCGACCTATTCTTTCCTCATTATTAAAATAATTATTATTTTTCTGGAAACCTTATATTTCATTGTTCAACAATTATTATTATTATTGTTATTATTAAGATTTGACAAACATACTAGCGGGCGCTTTATTAAATAGCTGACTACATGGGCGTTTCAAGAGGGATTGTGAGAGGGTTAAGGGGAGCTACTTCCCGGCCCTTTATATTGACGGAAGAAATAAATGCACGACAAAAATGAGAATGTTATTAATAAATAGGCGACAACATTCACCTCCCGACTATTTTATTAATACACAGCCTCAACTTTTGAACAACTTTCGACCTGCATAGCTCGATGGCTACAATAACTATTTATTTGGTTGAGGACTTGGGTTGATAGAGTGACAGAAGAAACCTCAGTTTCTAACTAATTGGCTGAATGAAATTGAACAAGAATTATTATTGTTGTTATAGCTTGGAGCAAACGAAATTAAGAGCGAGCATTGGGTAACTTGCATTAAATGAAACCCTATATCTATTTATAGGGACCTTAACAAGACGCAAAGGGTGTGGACCGCTCACCCGCTTATCTATCTAAAGAAGGGCACCGTAAGTCGACCCCCTCACATCTGAATAGCGTGCTGTACCCCTGACTATAGTTATATAACACCTCTAGATAGAATAAAATTGTGAGTCTAATTTTATCCTATTTAGAAATCAGATAAAGGTTTGTTGACGCAACTGAATAAAGCACCTACACTTGATTAGAAAACCAATTAAGATTCGTAAACTATTGTCATTACGCATTCGTTAATAATGCTTATTGTGCGCATTCATTCACATCTTCTCTTACTACTCACATGGTTTCTTATCTGTAGTGATGCATGAACCAAACCACTAACCAATAATATCAACCCAAACATACAGATAGTATATAGGATATCTATGAATACATATAGAGAAATCATGACTACCCGAAAAAAATTAAATAGAACTCCAACATTTATAAAAAACATGAAGAATAGTAATAAAAAAATAGAGATATACTAGCATCGTTGCCAAATCTAAAGCCAGTATAGTAAATAAAAGGTGTTACGGTTCTTAAATAATATCGCCACTATGTATCGTAGCAAAGCGTTCTATAATTTAATTATAGTTCTTATAAGATACTTCTACTGTTAACTTAGCCGTTAAAAGAACCGAAAATTAATATAATAGTGTATTGAGCTAAAACGATTACTGCGTTTATAAATACGTAGTTGTCTTTTATAGCGCTGATTCGACAACAAATATTGTGATTATTTGCTATCATAGAAACGGCCAATGTAATCTTTAGGGGCGGAAGTGGAATCAATGCCATGCCGCTCTCGATATACTAAGCCTAAGCCTTAGTGTTAGCCTAAGCTAAGGTCCTTATATGAGCCATATACTAAGCCTAAGCTTAAGTAGGGGGGCTACTGCCCCCGAACCCCCGCCCTAAGCTGTTCTTTTCTCTAAAGTTATAACGTCCGGCCCCTAAAAGTGACATGGGCCATAGAAATTGTTGACAAGTGCTTTACGTACGAGATGATAAATGACAATGTAACTATATTGGTAGAGATTGTCTAAAATTGTGTGTCGAATTGGTTAATCTTCTGGCAAGGTATAATTGGTAAAAAATTATAAAATACTAACTGAAAGGAAGCATGAAATTTCATAGATGAGAAGAAAACGCTTTTGTCAAAGCTACTATGCCGTGACACTGTTTTTGCCGTTTGTAGGAGACTCCAACAAATAATATAAGCTTACATTACATTGCACAATCCTAGCGCAGTTTCTATGTCAAAGCTAACAGCTGAAGTCCGCTAGCCAATTAATTGAGTACAATAGCTTATGCTTAGCACATCAAATACTATATATCCCATACATATCTTCTGATTTGAGCGTGTCTTGAGCCAATTTTTTCGTTTTTTGGTTACCTTTGAAACGCGAAATTGTAGAAAAAAATTCTGAGTAATTGTATAACTTCATGTATCATTCGAACCACTTAGGCAAGCTGCGTCGAATGATGTCAAAATTAGTGGAATTGTTGAGTTAACAGCATAGGCTTACGATTACACAAACATAACGCCTTAATCCATGAGCGGGTTGAGCCGATTCTGACACTATTCGACTCAAACCGTAAATACGGTTCTAATGTTTAACAAAAGTATAGATTACTAAGATTAGATTATGCGTGTTACTACAACCAAAAAACCTAACAAACTTTGCTTATATTTAGCACTAAAATCTATATTTGCTCTAGTGTCTTCTCTCGTACGAGCGTATCATTTAGTAATATTATTTCCACAGTCACATGGCCTATCTAAGGCCACAGCCAAAATTTGCGCTAAATCGATTCACCTACAACTGCTAGCAACAAAACGAAATAGCTGTTATTTGATCACTGCTACAGAGAAGACAAAGATATGTGTATATTGTTATAGATGAAGACACGCAGGTTTAAATGCATCGAATGGAAGTAAATTTAGCTAAATACCTTGATCGGTTGCAGAATTATTAGAGTTACATCAAAATTACACCAAGTACATAAATTATAAAGAAATATTGGGCTAAACCCTGAGATATGTCACCTCTTTTGACAAATTATATTAAAACATATATTTTTGATTTCTTTTGCTTTTGTACACTTGATGGAGTGCCACAATTAATTTAGAATCTACGACAATCTCTGTATTTGTACACAACGCCTACCCTTGACTACAATATAAGGCAGTATACGAGCATTTCATCTTTGAGTTCAGGAATCACAAGGTTAAAAACCTGAATTTTTGCCGAATAATATCTACTATTTACTAGGATAAACCGTAAAACTACAAGGGAAATGAACAATATGAAACACAAATCAAACACTAAGCTAAAGTGACTTCAATTAGTTCGTTTATCACATCTCGAAACTTTTATTATAATCAATACATCGAAGCCATATGGTAACGCCATAATGATCTCTGACATCCGTCGGCGATACCTAAACAGGAAACTCAACCTGCAAACGATACGCGTTCCAAATTACCTTTTCCGAACATAACGATTTGAAACAAACAGACAGTTGTAAACCTATGACTGATGACGTGACTGGCTTATGACTTTTTAAACCATAAATCAACCGACTATCGGTGTAGAACATCAGGATCGGAAGGAAGCACCAAATGACATATATACATATATGTATAGACATACATAGATAAATTAAAATTATTAATATATTTAAGTAAATGTTTATTTAAATATATATCATTCAAATATATATTTAAATATATCACATGTTTTTCAATATCAATGCTTATTTTCGTTGTATGGTATGACATGATACTAGAGGTGTCCTTAAATTTCACTTCGTTGCAGAAATTATAGTGGTAGTCGCATGCACAGCGGTACAAACAGCAGCGGTGCAATAGTAAAGTAAACTCGTCACTATGCACGCGGATATCGCTGTCGGCTTGTCGATATAACAGTATGACAGACAACAATAAAATCAATATTTACAAACATAAAATCACTGATTTGTGTCTGTGATTTTCAAAACAGAACAAATCAAACTGAAATAAGTAGAAGCTAAAATGCCTTATTTGTAAAATTGATAGATAAATAGAATTGATAGATAAAATGCACTCGTGATGACGGATCTGAATTATGAAGTATACAGAAAAATGTAGTAGTTCACAGTTGTAATAAGTTGAATTATTTAGTTATATAAACTCAGAAAAATATATGACATCAGTTATGTGTTATTAATATTTGCATAATAATCATAATGAATACTGTTGTTTTAACAAAACAAAACTAGATGCATACAGTTGGGTTGGTAACAGTTTTTTATGTTATTACACACAGTATTCGACCAATCGCCATTGAATCCCGCATTTGCAACCCAAGCGTGTCATTTTTAATCGACATCTCAGCGGTATGATGCTTTACGTACATTCCATTTTGTTGGCTGGATATGTTCGAAAACTCCTGTAAGTTTAACGTTTTTTCATCGACCTGCGGTAAGAGCAAAAATTAACATCCAAGACCGAGTTTCCGAAAGTTACCTGAGGCGTAGTCCCAGCCACAATGCGTGCCCTCATCAGTGAGGTATGACAAAAAAGCGACGTATATGATTATGTGCTCTAAATGTGATTAAATTATGCCCCAGCTGTGAATCCGGTTCGCCCCGTGCGGAAATTATAACCATGTCCCTGGAACATATACGCCACTCTCTAATGGTTGTGCTAAAACATTAGTTCTTATTGTTAAAAATAACAATTGTGAAATACAATGCTATAAGGAAACGGTGAAGAGAAAAAAATTAATCCCAAACAATAAAGTGTCGAAATGCCAAAAAATAAGTCGTAAAAACCATAATCACAATATCACTCACAAAGAGTAAGAACAAGAAATACGAGAAGACAGCCGCTTTGAACAAAAAAACAGACAAATATAACAAGCTTTAAAATTGATCTTTAAAAAAAACCCACAACAAAACATCAGAATTAAGATAAAATAACCAAGGCTAGAATTTATTATATTAAAATCTGAATGCGCTTCGTTTATAGTTATCATAAACCAGAGAAAATAAATTAAGATTTCAACGTCTTTTATTAATTTTTTTAAGATTTGAGCGCAGCTTGGAAATACATTTATATTAAACAGTTATTATATAAATACAGATATATTATGATGATAATATATATGTAAACAATACATTCTTTATATACAGCAATACAGATATATGTAATAAATATACTGTATCAATACATAAATAATTAACTCAAAAAGTTGATTATATACTCTGGAACCATGTGAAAATATCGAAGTGAGATAGCGTGACTAATCTTGTTCCGGTAGGAGACTATTAGCAGCTGGTAGACATAAAACTATATTGGCTTTATAGTACTTATAATTTCTGGAACATTAGCTTACATAGACTCGTACATATGTATTTTTCCCACTTAATTTTGCCCAATTTGACAAAACATATTCTTGGAAGCAAAAGTTATTAAAAATAGAAATTATCAGAATTATAAAACATAATCCCAGTGTATGTGTTACAGTACGAGCGGCAAGCCTTCATATTCTTTCCGTTTTTAGTCAAATTTAATTATTCCATCACTATTTTTTCGTGTACAAAAATACAGTTCACACGGGTGCCTATTTAAAAATTATTTGGCCACATTACGTCCGAAGTTTGCAGGAATGCGGAAGGTGGAATGAGTGAAGAAAACCCCTTGGGGGTAAAAATTTAGGATTTTAACCTGGACTTAAGCCCACAAAGAGTTTTAAACCCGCGTTGCCAGACCTAGGGCGATGAATCCACCCAACCCCTGCTCAAGGATTTGCGAATATGCACTGATGACCTGGAAAATAACCATAATCCATATTATGAAACTAAAAATTCTAAAGTACAATTAAAACACCAAAAAGTGTTCATTTCCTTTATTGTATCGCTATTTTATGACACTCGTGTTAACAATCTAACATGTATCTTTATACACAATTGTCGGCATTAACATGTACATCTTTTCATCTATAAGTGCCTGTTTTATTCGTAAGATGAGCTTGTATACTGTTATATCTACAGTTACATATATAATATGTATATACCTGCCTTATTTGAATGTGCAAAACTACAAGCCCAAACATCAACGCCTTTTTGAAATCGGCACTAAATTTCCGAAAACAAACCTTGGTATCACAATAATATAACTGTTTCTATTTTACATTCGTAATAATTGTTACCCAGGGACTCATTAGCATCCACCAGTAACCGTGAACTATAGATAGCCGCGTAATGTATGTTTATTATCAGTGAATGGCAATATGTCGCTTATATAAAGCAGTTGCTATTCATATTTTTGAATAAATCACGAGAAAATTGCCTTTCATGAGCTATAAATCTCATGAGTTCTCTAACAAAATGTCGCCAGTAACAAAATATTGTTATAGTATAATAATAAATGTTTAGTATACCAACTGTAAACTGAATTTACAGGACAGATTTTTTAATTAAAGTAATATTTTTAGGTTTATTAAATTTCCGTAAAACATAACCCTGTTTATCACTTATTTTGTGGCAGATCGTTATTGAAATTACAAAATTCTAATATTTTAAAGCCTGCTAGTGCTGTCATTCCCTGGAAAAAAGACGGAATTGATTAATTATTTTGTTCCTAATTGTTAGTAAATTTTTAAATTTCGAAGAATTAGTCGAGAATTAGAAACATTCCGAGCAATTAGTTGTGAAAAATTAGCTGTGTTGGATCTTGGATAAATCGCAAAATGAGCTGAGCAACTCTGTTTTTGTGCGTCGCATTTCAGAGCTTTACATAAATCAAGTAATCTGAATTTCGCACACTCAAAAATGCTCTGCGACAATTTTGTTCGACGGACAGTTGGGCTTTTTATCCAGGGCACTTGCAGGAAAAATTACTATGTTTCCACTATACTAAAAGCCTCCATATACTCCGTTTATTGCTATTCTTTGCACTATAGCGTTGTGAGGAACTACACAGATATTTAGCCCACTGAAAAATGATCCACGACTGTTCTGTCCGAAGTACCAGTTTGTATTCCAAGCCAGGGCTCTAGCAGACAAAATTACAGTGTTTCCATTATACTAAAAGCCTCTATATACTCGGTTTATTGCTATTCATTGCACTTTAGCGTAGCGAGACAGTACACCGATATTTAGCCCACTGAAAAATGATCCACGACTGTTCTGTCCGATGTACAAGTTTGTATTTGAAGCCAGGCCTATAGCAGACAAAATTACTACGTTTCCACTATACTAAATGCCTCCATATACCCGGTTTATTGCTATTCTTTGCACTATAACGTAGTGAGGCACTACACCAATATTTAGCCCACTGAAAAAAGATCCACGACTGTTCTGTCCGATGTACAAGTTTGAAACCAGGGCTCTAGCAGACAAAATTACGGTGTTTCCACAATACTAAAAGCCCCCATATACTCCGTTTACTGCTATTCTTTGCACTATAACGTAGTGAGGCACTACACCAATATTTAGCCCACTGAAAAAAGATCCACGACTGTTCTGTCCGATGTACAAGTTTGAAGCCAGGGTTCTAGCAGACAAAATTACGGCGTTTCCACAATACTAAAAGCCCCCATATACTCCGTTTATTGCTATTCTTTGCACTATAGCGTTGTGAGGCACTACACAGATATTTAGCCCACTGAAAAATGATCCACGACTGTTCTGTCCGAAGTACCAGTTTGTATTCCAAGCCAGGGCTCTAGCAGACAAAATTACTACGTTCCCATTATACTAAAAGCCTCTATATACTCGGTTTATTGCTATTCTTTGCGCTATAGCGTAGCGAGGCAGTACACTGATATTTAGCCCACTGAAAAATGATCCACGACTGTTCTATCCGATGTACAAGTTTGTATTCGAAGCCAGGGCTCTCTCCAGCAGACAAAATTGCTGTGTTTCCATTATACTAAAAGCCCCCATATACTCTGTTTATTGCTATTCTTTGAACTATAGCGCAGTGAGGCACTAAACCGGTATTTATCCCACTGAAAAATGATCCACGACTGTTCTGTTCGATGTACCAGGTGGTATTCCAAGCCAGGGCTCTAGTACAAAATTACTGTGCTTCCACTATACTAAAACACTCCATATACTCGGTTTATTGCTATACTTTGCACTATAGCGTAGTGAGGAACTAAATCGATATTTATCCCACTAAAAATGATCCACTACTGTTCTGTCCGATGTACCAGGTGGTATTCCAAGCCAGGGCTATATCAGACAAAATTACGGTGTTTCCACAATACTAAAAGCCCCCATATACTCGGTTTATTGCTATTTTTTGCACTATAGCGTAGTGAGGAACTAAACCGATATTTTGCCCACTGAAAAATGATCCACGACGGTTGTGTCCGATGTACCAGTTGGTATTCGAAGCCAGAGCTTTAGCAGACAAAATTACTGTGTTTCCACTATACTAAAAGCCCCCATATACTCGGTTTATTGCTATTATTTGTACTATAGCGTATTGAGGCAATTACACCAATTTGACAGCATAAACGCATGTAATACTACTTAGACACACTCAGAAAATTAAAAAGATGTCATACAAATTTGCGCCCATATATTTTCAGAACAAACTATAGCGATCATGCAAAACATCTCGAGGCGGTCAATTTGTGACTCATTGCCATTCGAGTAAGTGTGTTTTATCGGCAACTATATGGTAACAATATAAAAATTTAGGACACAATGTGAACACATATAAACTTGTCCAAATAGATTCGCAGTGTAGGATAAGGATTGAAATGATAAAAATGTTACAAAACACAAGGAAAGTCATTTTTAATAAGAAACAATGGCTTTATTATGTATTTTTATTTTAGCATGTTCTATCCCAGATTCAAAATCGTTCCCGGGATCCTATTTTGGTCCCATTTTAGTTTGACAAATTTTCAGAATTTTATGCATAAGTGAAACTTTTTCGTTATCAAAAAATCCATTGATGTTTCTTTGTATAGGGAAACATACAAAAGTAAAGCACAAAATAAAATTTGATTGATAATTTAAAAATTAACTAACGGGATTAAACGAAAAAACATAACACATTATTTTCTACTAAATGTTTCGGTTGGCAAATTTCTAACTACGAAGATGATTTAAAATTATTTGTAAATATGCCAACACGTTGAAAAAGTTCAATAGGAAATCCCGTTGTCTTAGCTATTTAGTAAAAGTGCAATATAGCAAACGCTGCATGACATGGTTCAGAACCGAATTGAAATTCGTTTGGGCGTGGTTTAATTAGCTTGAATATAGTCAAAAGTAGTAAAACATTTTAAACTGAGGACTTATATATTTCCCACAAATTATTGTTATTGCTTATATTTTTTAACAAAAAAATACGTATTTTTCTCGATTTCAGCACACTAAAATTCCGACAGTGGTTGAGAAAAAGTATTATCAAACCAAAAATGCGTATTTTTCTCGATTTCAGCGCACTAAAATTCCGACAGTAGTTGAGAAAACGTATTATCAAACCAAAAATGCGTATTTTTCTCGATTTCAGCGCACTAAAATTCCGACAGTAGTTGAGAAAACGTATTATCAAACCAAAAATGCGTATTTTTCTCGATTTCAGCGCACTAAAATTCCGACAGTGGCTGAGAAAAAGTATTATCAAACCAAAAATGCGTATTTTTCTCGATTTCAGCGCACTAAAATTCCGACAGTAGTTGAGAAAACGTATTATCAAACCAAAAATGCGTATTTTTCTCGATTTCAGCGCACTAAAATTCCGACAGTAGTTGAGAAAACGTATTATCAAACCAAAAATGCGTATTTTTCTCGATTTCAGCGCACTAAAATTCCGACAGTAGTTGAGAAAACGTATTATCAAACCAAAAATGCGTATTTTTCTCGATTTCAGCGCACTAAAATTCCGACAGTAGTTGAGAAAACGTATTATCAAACCAAACGCTATTACGCATTAAACCTACGTCAATCTGAACGTAATGTTCCTAAAAATATATTGCAAAATTATTCACAAATAATCTTAAATGGTGTAGAATAAATACCTAATATGTTTTTATAATAAATAGACATTGAAAAACGAAACCAAATATAGATTCTTATTCCAAATTAAAACAGTGTGAAAAAA
>JASANE010021782.1:0-38054 GCA_030248225.1 Trileptium ribeirensis
GTATTATTTCGTTCAGTTACGTATTGCTCCGAACAAACGCTGGGTCGTCTTTTAGACCTAGTACGGTATTTCTGTCGTTTGCCTTTCGCTTCAGTTTGTTGTTTCAACTGCCCTGTAGTTGTATTGACCTTTCATATGCTGTGCTGAGTGAAGAGAAAAAAATTTAACGCTCTGAGGGAACTTATTATAAACCTAGAGCAGGACACGGGACGAATGGATGACCACGATTGCCAGAGAAAACCTCGCGGGTAAATACATAGTTATATTTCTGATGAAAATAATAATTTACTAACGTCTACATCGTGTGATAGCAGCGATAAAAGAACAAAACAATGTCACCAGTAAACTATACTTGAATTAGGTGTTCAACAATGTGGTAATCGCTGGCTCTTTGAACCAGAGCGACACAATACTGGTATTTTAGCTATATATTTTGAATACACAGCATTATGCGGCGGATATGTTATAATGTCCCCGCTGTTTGAAACTTATGTTTCCCTGTAGTCGCGACCCTACCGTATAGACAGTCATGATGACACCCATACCGTAAATCAATTATCGGAGGTGTACGAAACACCTTTAGCTATACACTTTTTGTTTACTGTGTTGTACACACCCTTAGCTACCAAATTGGCGGGAATTAACTGTAAACAGACACCGTCTGTAGCTGATGCGGTTTATTAGTCAACCCTGTTGTGCACTTTTTTAAATTCTCGCTATTTGTATCGAAGCCATATGAAAGTTGATGACGTAATGCCGCACACGGTCAATAAAGCTGCTAGAAGACACTGTGTACTTCACACTGTCGAGAAATGAAAATACCCCTAGCTAGATACTTTGAAAAAAATTTATAAAAAACATGGGGGTATATAAGACACCATGATGTCGACAGTCTGCCTGACACTGTGTAGTAAACATAGGTTCCAAACGTTGGGGACATTATAACGTGAACATCGCATTATGCATTGTATAATGAAAGTTTTAATAATCAAATATCTTATACACCGCCATCCTGAGGAATAGTGATGAAAAACTGTTATTTGCAAGAGATTACGCACTGATTTTATAGATACTAGAATTTTCCTCTTTCTAAACGAATATATTTTAAACGATATGTTATTTATATGGAGTATTATTTATTCATTACTACTGTTTTTGTAGTTTCCACTTTCATTCTCAGCAGATTATTTCGCTTGTAAACTACTTTATTTTACTCATTGTTTATATATTTTAGTATGCTTTTTCCCAAATCCACAAATTGATCCTTATGAGCGGCACTCATTTTTGTTTCATGACAATTTCAGTCGAAGCGCAAGCGGTGAGGCAATGTCACGGCAACTGTGTTTTGCCTTGTGAGCACCCAGTGACTAAGCTAGATCACCTTCACATTTGCCTTTACGAAGAAAATAGTGTGACACAGAATGTTTTCAAGACGTGATTTCTAAATTGTGAGACGTGCACCAACCGATTCGAAGTCTAGAGTACAGCGATTCGAATAATGCATAAAGTTGTATCAGCAGTGATGGGAGCATTGTTAGTATTATAAAATACTCCAAAATCTTTTAATCTATTAATAAATCTAGAAGATAATAAGGAAAATTTTGGTAGTTAAATTTTTCCTTGACTGCTGTGGCATAACCTAAGGCTAAGCTACTTCATCTACACTTTGATCTCATTAAATCTAAGCTATTATCGAGTGTTTGCACGTCCATGGAAAGACAATTGAGGAGAATGCTTTTCTTTAGAACTGCGGCGTAAATTTATGTCTGACAAACTCATGAAGATCACAGAGGCTTTCAAAACTTTTTTCGATTTCCTAAGCTGTTAAATGTTTAATGCTACCCAAGGTCTTATTCGTGCAACTATTGATATTAGAATCAAAAGACAGTCAGGTTCATAATGTATGAAGTTATGAATCGACGGAATCAGATTCAACCAGCCTAATTTTCAACACTACTTAAAAAATACATAAAAAATTTGTCAAAACTCTACCGTTCAGTCCGGACAGAAATAAAATGGCAACCGACGACACAGAAGGTCAAAAACAGGTATTAAATGTTGAAAAATATCAAAAGTGGAATACAACAATGATATCAAAATCACACGGTACATCGGCAACAAAACGGGTCGACGAATAAAAACAATGAAATAGTTACGAACATATTGCATACTTTTTACAGATATATATATATATATATAGATATATATTTACTAAATTATGATCTCATATAGTCAACTATTTTAATTGAATGTCGAGTGGAACGAGAATTTTCAATTTTGGCTTTGGAGGGGGTTGAGGAGCTCCTGTATGTGTGTGTGTCTGTGTGTGTGTCTGTCGCACCTGGGTCTCGATAACGGTTGGGCGGATTTTGATGCAAGATAGCTCATTCGAATACCCCTCCAGTTTTTGCGAATTTTCTCAATAAGTACACAAGGTATCCCCAAACTTATAGGCCTATTCCATGTAGCTTTACCAGGGCTTTCCAATGTGGAGTCTATAAGCTTACAGTTGGCGCCAAATTTCATATTTGGTGAAAAGTCGTGGGAAATGCACATAAATGTGTGCTTATTGTTGGTTTGAGTGTCGGATATGTGGTTTTATGGGCCAACAAGGCTGATTGCGAGTGTCAAAAATATTGTGTGGCAAATATTTTTCACACTTCTGCTTCACACTTGGTATGAAAAATGAGATTTTCTCAAGTGTCGGTTTGAATTCATTAACGTTCTTTTCACGGTCAATTTAGGGTTTTATTGAATTATTAAATTGTTAGTTGATTGTTTTTGTACTCGTTGTATGATGTTTTGTCTACTGCATACGTTGGCTATCAAAAGAGGCAGGCGTAACTATGACTCATCACTCACGGTTTATATAATGCTGCAGCTGCGTACTGTGTGTAGGCTTTGTTTGTGTGTGCTTTCTAAAACAGACTTCGGAGGATTGTTCTCACCACTCGCAATTCCAATTCTGGTTCGCAAGCAAGCTTCACTAGTTATAATTTTTTAGGCATTCGTGGTCTTAGTTTCATATTTTCATATAACCGATGCAACACTTTAGTTAAGCATTACAGAATTGTGAACATTTGTGTAGTAATGTCATATAGTATTCTTTGTCAAATATTCTAAAAATAAAATTTTTGTATTATGGTTTAAGATATTTTGATCTACATTTAAATCTTTAGAACTTGACGTTTAAGATGATGAAATGATGAAGTTATCATGCATCACCTGGATAATGGTGCTGTATATTCCATAAATGAATCGAAATACAGCACAGATGGCGATGGATGTTTCCCACAATCACAAATATATAGATGAAATTTGATAAAATTTATGCAGTACATTTTTCGTCACATTTTCATATTAGCCGCAAGTCCATGAGTGTTTTTCCCATAAAGAATGGCTCCACACGAACCATGAACAACTAGAACTTTAATCGATTCTGAAGGCTGTACATTGGTTGAGCCAATATTTACCGGAAGAACAGACAAAACGAGACTGAGTAGCTGAGTTTACGTGAGATATCTCGGCTTCGACCTCGGCTAGATTCTGAGGTTTCCGCCTGCATTCTCTATGCGTTCGTCATGTCCGCATGGATAATTGTAAAGCACTGTATTCAGGCTTGCCATCATCATGTATTGTCCCACTTCAACGTTTGCTTCCTAATGCGAATCGAATAGCAAAATGCACGCAACGTCGTGAACACTTATCGATTATCATGCGCCTGATACATTGGCTACCAATCGAACCACACATTCAATACAAAATGATTGTACTCGTATATGAGTCACTTTCAGGTTGCTCTCCTCGCTATCTGTCCGAAAAGTTGACGATTTCGACTATTGGCCGTCTTGCGGAATCCCGAATATTCCACGCTAGCATTGCATCAAATGCCAACTGTAGATACATTGGTGCGACAATGTGGTACTCCGTACCAAGGGGTTACTGTTTCGTGGATTTTCTGTTGAATGTTCCAAGAAAAAACTGAAAATCATATCTGTTTCTTCCTGACTAATATGAAATCAACAGCGCCTTTGCCACGTCTTTGACGAAAAGGCGCTTTATAGATCCTATACTCAGACCCATATTACATGCGTCGCATAAAATTTCATATGATGTCATAAACATACGATTTTCAATTTCAAAATGTATATATATTTCACGCAACAAAGATGCTAAACAAGCCCTTCAGCGAATAATATAACATATACAAGCTCGCGGACAGTTCTATCTCTATACGTTGAACCTAATGCATCATTTACGATAAGATGCGTGCGAGAGGGCCAAGTTATGTCACGCGTCCAACTCAACTAGTTCGGGTGAACTATAGCTTACCTGGACTACCATGGTACATTTTATAGCTAAGCTAGTCTTAATGTGACAAGCAGCGAGCTTAGTAGGCTCTGCGTGACAAACGGAGCGTCCACCTGAACTGTCAATTAAGAAATTTTATTTAGTAATGTGCTTAGTGTAACAGCATTTTATCTATAGTATTTTTATACTAATTCTAAGTTATATATTTGTTTTAATATATACAATTAACTTTTTGAGCTATATGCCGCTTTTAGGGCATTAGTTAAATGTGTATAGCAAAACGTAATGTTCGCGGACTAAATAGTCTCTGGCTTAAGTTATATGGCTCAGCTGAACGACTCTTGACAAAAGCACAGTCCGGCGCGACACTCGATGACAAAAGCATAGCCTATCTAGGCTATTCAAAATTTTAACAGTCGAGCTGAACTGTATGCGTGACATAGTAGCTATCCCATTTTGACGCGTGACATAACTAGGACCATGCGCACGCATCTTATTGTAAATGATGCATAAAGTTTAGGTCTTAAACATTAGCATTGTAAGTTCCGACCTTCAATGTAAGCCTACCTTTGAGCCTCGGTCATGGAGCTGCTATTCGCCATGCTTACGACACAAACCTTGTAGCGGCGCAGTGCGCGTACGTACGCACTGTTGCTTTAACGTTAAGTGATAGGGCATGTGGTGTAGCGTTACCACACCAGCCAGGCAAACCAGAGGCCCGGTTTAATTTCCGCCGGGTCGGTCAGTATCGAATCTTTTCATTTAAAGAACCCTTGCAATCTCTGGAAGTTCAAGCCCAAAACACGCTCCGTCGCCTCCGCCAAGTAGTGATATTAATGCGGAACTACGCTAGCGTGCATCGAGTAGCCTCACCGCGGATTGATCATTGCCTGTAATGATGAAGCAGCGGGCTGGTCATACAAGCAAAAGTCGAGCGATTCGACTATAGACTGGTCCATGGTAATGAAGATCATTTCAGCTCTTCCTAATTATAGCCTTAAAACTTAAAAATTTAAATTATTACTCGGGTTAGCATATAATAGGTAATTTACTAGCTGAAATTATGTATTTATTGTTTAGTTCACCGGCAAGATCCGTAGATTTCAGTAATAAGGGGTTAACTATAACAAACGGTGAAAGTTTTGTTGCAATATCACTAATTGAGAAATTTTCATATTATACTGTTTGTGAATACAAAATTTCAATTGAAAATAATGTTTGTGATTAACAGCTTTTGTGATATTATTTTTGAATGTAGGTGTAAGTTCATAATACGGTTTGTGGAATGCTTATCATATCATTGTTGGTGCCAGGCACAAAATAATACCTGTATCTGTGACTATTACCTGAAAGGTAAGCATAATGAAACTACACAGTTTTTAGCTTGATAATACACGACAACGGTTTACTGTTTGTTATACAATAAAATTTCAAATTTTCTAAATTTCATTATCATTTTAAACAAGATTAGCTTTAAATTTAATGCCAATTGATAGTATTTTCACCATGATATTTCATAGAATTTCCAAAACAACTACGTAACAGCCAGTTGACTGGTGGCGCTTCATGACAATAATAGTACATAGTTTCATCATTTACAATTTGTATATAATTTTGTACCGATATAACTTCCTGTCGAAATAAAATCTGTTATAGAATTCTCAACTACCGTAGTGTCTTTAGTGCACTAAATTTGAGAAAATACGCCCTTTTGTATCAAATCCAAAGCTTCGTTTAAAAGGACTGCTTCTTATACCAATTTTGTAGTAAAGATATATTCTGCTGTTTGTGGTTTTTGTAATTTTTTGCTATTTCAAAGTTGTACGATGTCGACCAGTTATCTGATTCGTTTACGAATTATATGTTGCGATAGTTAATATTTGGTTTTCATTACATAGCTAGGTTTCGGATTGGAAACTCGAATTTTTGTGTTGGCACTATCTATTTAATAAATCCTTATTTTCAAGGTTGTTCGCAATTCGTCGATAGAAATGTATAACATATCGTTTTTAAACGTTTTTGTAACGTATTGTTTTTTCAGCGAATTTGAAAGTTGACACTGAGTTTAATCATGGCGCTAGCTCCTTCAGTAAAATGATTGATTTTGTAGCGGCGATATGACAATGTGGGCCCATGTCAAGTTTAGGGGCCGAAGTATAATGCATGCCATGCTGTTCTCGATATACAAAGCGTAAGCCTTAGTCTTAGCCTAATCTAGGGCCCTTATATGAAACATATGCTAAGCCTAAGCCTAAGTCGGGGGCTACCACCCCCGAACCCACGCTCTAAGATGTTCTTTTTATAACGTTATAACGTCCGGCCCGTTAAATTGTCATGGGCCACAATGTGTATAACCGATTTTACCAATGACATCCAACTTTTGTAAACAAATTTATGTTTGTTAGGGTAAAATAATGGATGCAGATGACGCGGGAACCATGTTGCTCAAGACCTCACTATTTTAGATCGCGCAACTTATATGCCCACCCTTAAAGAACTTATGCCATATTAATCTGTGTCTTAACCCGTAAACGATAACATCAAATTTCGGTGCGATTTTGATTTGAAAATGGTATTATTTTGTATTTTGCTTAAAATTCGGAGCTGGAATAATGTTATTTGTGGGAAAATGCCAATGGCGTATAGTTTGTTTTAGCACAATATGAATAAGTTGTTCTGAAGAATTACGGTTGTGCAAGCGTATTTCGTCATAAAAGAGGTTATTGGAATCATAGCATTAACAGATAAACCACCAGAGTTCAGATACATAACTTTCAGCCCATAAAAAATAAGTATAATCAAACTACATGCCATAATATAGTTTTCGGTTGATTTTAGATTGAAACGTGGTACTTTTAAACCCCGGAAACATATATCAAGACTTCGTTGAATTAGATTCCATGTAACATAGAAATTTAAATGCTTCTAAACAATCCTAGAAAAGGAGCTGTACTTTGTAATTTCTTTAGAAACATCTAAAACTCGATTTCATAATTTAATTTCATAACTTTAAACGCAGATCTTACTATCACATTTATCATAGTCTACTCATCAGTCCGTAGCTGTGACAAAAGTTTGCACAAGACTTTAAAAAATACACATAAGTTAAAGAAGGAAGTGGTTAATCAAAAATAATACTATCGCGGGATTAATTCTTTAGTTGTCAATTTGACATATTTGTCAGCGCATGCATTACAACGTAATACACTAACCGAGTGTTGCGCTGTGTGCGTTTGCGCTTAAATTGCTGTTTGCTAGTTTTGTCAAGTTCCTTAAGGAACCAATCAACAGCTCCTAGATAGCGTACGAGGCTCGCCTCAAAACAATCTAGGTTCGATCTGTAGTAGCGATACAAGCTTGCACAACGCTGTATGTAATACACATTAGTTTAAGAAGGAAAGGTTAATAAAAAATTTGCCTACCACTCGATTATTCCTTTAGTTCTCAAATTGACATAATTGTCGGCGTGTGCATTGCAACGCGATGCACCAACCGAGTTTGTCGTGCAGTGTGCGTTAGCGCGTGCGTTGCCGTTCGCTCGCTTTGCTAAGTTCCTGATGGAACCGAGCAATAGCTCCTAGATAGCATAATGGCAAGCGAAAGTAAATACGCCAATCGGTCATTAACGAACTATATCGGACAGAAGACACGCCATTTACGGAACCAACATTCCTCGGCACCATGCTAAAAGCGCGACAATAAAATATTTATTACCCAAAAGCAAATACGCCAATCGATCATTAACGAACTATATCGGACAGAAGACACGCCATTTACGCTACCAACATTCCTCGGCACCATGCTAAAAGCGCGACAATAAAATATTTATTACCCAAAAGTAAATACGCCAATCGATCATTAACGAACTATATCGGACAGAAGACACGCCATTTACGCTACCAACATTCCTCGGCACCATGCTAAAAGCGCGACAATAAAATATTTATTACCCAAAAGTAAATACGCCAATCGATCATTAACGAACTATATCGGACAGAAGACACGCCATTTACGCTACCAACATTCCTCGGCACCATGCTAAAAGCGCGACAATAAAATATTTATTACCCAAAAGTAAATACGCCAATCGATCATTAACGAACTATATCGGACAGAAGACACGCCATTTACGCTACCAACATTCCTCGGCACCATGCTAAAAGCGCGACAATAAAATATTTATTACCCAAAAGTAAATACGCCAATCGATCATTAACGAACTATATCGGACAGAAGACACGCCATTTACGCTACCAACATTCCTCGGCACCATGCTAAAAGCGCGACAATAAAATATTTATTACCCAAAAGTAAATACGCCAATCGATCATTAACGAACTATATCGGACAGAAGACACGCCATTTACGCTACCAACATTCCTCGGCACCATGCTAAAAGCGCGACAATAAAATATTTATTACCCAAAAGTAAATACGCCAATCGATCATTAACGAACTATATCGGACAGAAGACACGCCATTTACGCTACCAACATTCCTCGGCACCATGCTAAAAGCGCGACAATAAAATATTTATTACCCAAAAGTAAATACGCCAATCAATCATTAACGAACTATATCGGACAGAAGACACGCCATTTACGCTACCAACATTCCTCGGCACCATGCTAAAAGCGCGACAATAAAATATTACCCAAAAGTATGTTATCGTAGTGGTCGTACCTCTAGTGATTATAAATCTGATAAAGAACTCGTTCATACTACGAAGCTGTAACGATGTGTACTAAGTGTGGTACATTTCACTGCCGGATCCTTTCGTCGATCTTAGTTTATTTGCAAGATACAACTGTTCTGCTTTCACCATTTAGACTAATTTTGGTTTAAAATGCTTCTTTTTGTTTTTCTTTTCATTCGAGCTTTAGTTTTTTTTCTTAAAAAAGTAAATTTAAAATTTTTTAATTAAAGTCGGAGAAATGCAATACTTATCGCTTCTGATATCTTATATGTACGCCATGAAAGTTTGAGTCTTACATATTGATCATATTATAACGCCTAAATTTTATGTTTTTACGGGTTGAATATTCCCTGTTTTACCAAACGGTGCAGATACACACAAATGCGTATCGGTATATAGAAGAAACACAATTAAACACAAAACCTGATACGCATATGTAATACAAGTAATTGTTGTAGCACAGCTATCGTGCGTTAAGTGATTTGTACGCACAGTTATGACGAGTTCAACGAGTGCGTCAGCACGAGTTTGAACGAGCTAAACAACACAACCGTGCGCACAAATCACTTGACGCACGCCTGGCTGCGCTAGAACTGACTTGTAATACAGCCAATTTAGCTAGCCGTGCGTTAAGTCAATTTGATGCACGGCTGTAACTATATAAGCTGTGTTACAAAAATAGTTACACCAGCTATCTTTTTTAGTTATAGCAGTTGCAACAAGATTATGTTAACATCCGCACATAGCTATTTATTACCTTGTGACATGCTGTTAATGACATCCACAAGATAGTGTATCTTACAATGGTTACTTTTTCGTTACTAAAGAATATGAATTTTCGTCATAATTTCTGAAAATATCAGCTTTCGAAAGCAAGAAACTCCTCACAACGACTGCCAAATGCTAAGGTTTCGTATAACTCTTTGTTAAATGCAACAGCTAAATGTTTGAATTAAGCGCAGACAATTCATTACAGGTAATATGACTTGGATAAATATGGTTATAATTTAACCTTTATGCGTGAGTAAACTTGAGCTGACCGCAACAACTATTCTTTTATAATTTTCTATAAAACTGTTACGGAACGCTATTTGGTCGAGTGAAATTCGGCAAAAACTGGCTTGCGAACACGCTGCACTGCGACCGTAATCCGGGCTATTTACAGTGGCGAAAATTCAAGTAAAATTACCGATATTTGTGAGAATGAAAATTCAGTCGAATTTGAATTAACTGGGTTTTGTTCAACAACGCCTAGCATTTAACCATGAGATCCATTCACTCATGACATAACGATTCCAACAAATCTGTTCACTAACACTAAAACACTAAATAATCCATATTAAATCTTGATAGGCATTCCGAATTCCTGCAAATTATGGAAAACCCGTTTCGAGCATAAGGAAATTTTTGGCATCTGGATTTGATTTTGCTGTTTTTGGATACCGTTAAACGAAATCAAATGCAGCATTTATTCTGCAACAAGGATTTTCTATTCGATATTGTTTATTACAAAATAGGATGGTTAGTTGGTCACCTTAAAAGTTTACTCACACATATTACGCATAGAGCGCCATCGTAGTTCACTCGTCGTGTCTCGATGAGTTTCTGGTTTTCTTCTGGAGACTTCGTTTTTTGTACGTTGCTAGAAATGACTCGAACAAGCAATTCTTTGAGAGAGTAAAACCGGTTTATTCAATAGCTTATAAACTATCAGTTATGGGCCTTGCTTTTCGTAGTTTTGATCAAATAGCTAACTTCTTTACGTTAAACTTGTACAAAGGGTAGAACAGAATAGTGACAAGCGATATAGATATACTTGCCCACGCAAAAAATGTTAGAGCAGCGTTGTCACTACTTGTGTACAAATAGTGTAAACAAATTGGCATTTCATAAAATTGGGGATGGCATTCGCCTAGTAACTTCTATCATTACTATCAATAATTGATGCAAAAACCTTCTTCAAACTGATTATAGCCATATGTTGAGGAAGCTATATTATAAACAAGTTATGGATTTTACACTATCACTGGCTTAGAGCATTCGACATAGAAGCAGATCAATATAATAAATGAAGTATGTCAACTGATGACATCCAAAACTATAAATCGCATGTCAAACTTGTTATTACAGCGGCTTTTAAATTGCACAAACTATGTGGTTTTGAGCAAAAAATACTAACCACGAAGTGTACCCTCTAATTAAAATTAAGAGGTAATATCAGGCATATCTACACCAAACGTGAAATATAATATTGACCGATAGAACCAAAATAAGTTTCTATTATATACAGGCTTTTCTACTAGCTATGTCATTTTAATTTTAGCTAAAGGCCCGGTAAATAGATTTCTCCTACAGTACTGTACAATCGCTGTTCGTTTTAAAAATGGGTAAAACATTCATTAACTTAGTGACAAATATATTTATTGATAAGGACAGTATACGTCAGTTTTGACAATATTGGTATAAAATTTAGCAACAGCTTTCTATAATTTCATAGAATTTCCAAAACTACTAAGCAACATGACGTTAACTGACGTTTGACGTTAGCGCAATTTCAATTATTATCTTTTATTCAATTTTATTTCAATACAGCTTCGTATGACAGTATTTTTTCGATGATGTGCCGATGCACTTCTATTCATTTCGTTTAGCTGCTTTGGAATTGTTAAAACAAGGATTCGAGAATTTCAGAATAGGGAAATTGGGAAACAGGAAATTTGGTAAAGAGAACTCTGAAATTGGGAATGGATCATGAATTGGGAATGAAATGGGAAGTCAGTAGTTTGAAAAACCGCAAATCTGAGAATGGTAATGGCAATGGAGAATTTAGGAACTTGAAAATAGCAAACGAACAAATTATTACCTGGAGAAACGGGACATTGAGAATGTAGGAATCGAAAAAGTTCGAATTGGGCACGCGGAAGATGGAAATTTTGAAAATCAAGAATACTAAATTTTAGGTAAATTAGGAAATGGAATTCACAAAATTATGAATTTGAGAAAACGGAAATTTGGAAATTGTCAATTTGAGAAATAGTCTCATAATTGGGGAAATAGAAACCAACAATTTTCTAATTACGAATATGGTGATTGGGACATTGGGAATTTGCGATTCGGGAGCTGAGAAACTGGGAAGTCGGTAAATAGCAAAATAAAAATTTCGTACGCGGGAATACCGTATTTGTGAAACTAGTATTTGACAATCTGGGGTAGCTGACAAAACTGAGATTAGTAAAATCCGTGTAGCTCGCGTGAGTCCTAACTTAAGCTGGTATGCACGGTCCAACAAGTTGAAGAAATTTTACATCAGTCTCACCCGTTATTTTACTACACTAAATGCAAAATATGTATATAATTTACTTAAAAACACCATACACTTACGGTTAATACGGGTTAAATCACACGACACACGGTATACCAATACTCCGATTGAATAGTTCTTGAAAATTATGCGAGCAGCTTGCACCACCGATGGCGAAAAAGAACTGCCTAAGCTTAGCGCGCGTGAGCTTAAACTTTTATCCCGGACCAGGAACTTAGGAATTTCTCTAAAGCGAGGTTTACACAGTTAAGCATTAGAAATTCTTGGAATTGAGAAATCCGCTCCCAAACTTAAACGAAAATTTGCACGTTAGAGAATATCTTTTTATGAAATTCTCGGAATCCCTAACTCAAAACAAATTTTGTCAAAATCCAGCAGAGATACACTTACATATCCGCTAATGTAAGTGTAATGGTTAAGGCACCCAGGGCTTACACTCAAATCCGATAGGTACCTAAACTATAGCCTGGCACACAAATTTTAATTTTTGTATTGCTTTAAACTCTCTTAATGTTAATAATTCCAAGAATCAACAATATTATTAATACCGGAAATTACCGAGGGGATGAGGTCCATAACTCCTTAACCGGTGGGCCAAATGATACCAAATTTGGTATGCATAATCTACAGAGTGCCCTATGGCATTTCGCATCAAAATCTGCATATGCCCAAATCATCCCCCCTATTCGTTATGGCCATATTTACCCAGTTAATGTATTTTCAAATTAATATGCTGTGAATTTTTTTAGATACGACAACAATAAATTTAAAGATTTTGATTTACAAGCACCGTAAATTGTATCATACAAACATTATACACTTGGCACTACACCTTGACAAACAAAACAACATATTAAAAACATTATGTGTACACACGGTTTATTCATATCACTTGGATACATAAGTCACACATGACAGGCAGACGGCACCGTAACAACCAAACAAACAAACTAAACTGATGACACAAAATCTATCTTTCACACTGTTTTCTTATGCATATAATAATGTAGAATAGTTTAGGATTAATTTATTACAGTCTAGAATGTAAAGATAATCGGAAAATCAAACCGTTACATCCGTAATTTGGGAAAATGGGAATTTTGAAAGCAGGAATTTGTGAATGCAGACAATTTATTAAGTAAGGAAATTAGAAACGGATAATTTGCGAACAGAAAATAAGGTAATTCTTTGGATTTTTGGAATTGGGAATTAGTAGACTATTAAATTTATAAGCGAAAAATTGGAATAGGTAGGAAAGCTAGGGTTGTTCTAATAAATGCGGTAATTGGTGAAGGTGCTAACTTAGACTAGTTGTGATAGTCGGAATGACACTTGAATTGAATTTATGCTTAAGGCTCACAGGGACCCTACGCCGGAGACTAACGTTGCTAAGCCGAGTTCGGATGAATCTGGACTTTTGGAATTCGTGTTGCTCGAGCTTAAGAAAACCGAATAACTAATCGATATTCATTAAATATGGTCATGTGCGGCACCAAGCGGCTGCAATGAATGAGTCCAAATGAAATACAAAATATTTTTTGAAATCATTCAGTACGCCACAACATACAGTTCAATAAACCAAAAAAATTAAATATTGCAATTTTACCCATTTCAAACTACGGAAAGGGATTATCGTATTTCTGTAGTTTTTGTTTTGCTGTTTGGAGCGCCGGGCGCATAGCTATCTTTTACGATGATTATCCATTACGCTGAACGATCCTTTACTGCTTCATCCAGGACTTCTTTGATATTCTAACTTCAACTTTATGATTATTGCCCATTTAACCCTGATGCATAAGTATACTTAAGCTGCGCCGCATACCATCCTCTTTTGACATTATGTACAAAATGTTGTTAGATAACAAACTAATAGTTACAATAGGCTAACACCATTTCCATACTTATCCGTTCTGCGAACGCTTAGTATCTAATTACAAACACGTTTAAGTTACATTAGCTAACACAATGCACGTTTTTACAGTTTCACCATAACTGCGTTTTGAAGCGCTAAATTATTCTACTTGGATTTTAATTTTTTCGCTATGCAAACACAATTCTTGCTATTCTTAACGGTCTGATTGGTTCGCGAATAGTTCTATGATGTATACAATTCTATGAATATTGTGCGCGAACAGACCGAGCTTTCTTATGCAAAAAAATTATTCGCGAACATAAAGTATTGTAGAGATCAAGCTGTTCGCGAACAGACATATATGTCGTAACACTACGTAAATAATAAAAACGATATTAACTATGCGTTTATTGTTCGCGAACGCGTGTCCATGGCTAAAATATGTTAAAATATTAATGTGAAAAATCTTAATGAAATTTTAACTGGAAATCCGGGAGCTGAATACAGTATAACATTAAATCCGTATGTTTTGTTCGCGAACATGACATCGTTCGACCATCGACGTGCAAGAGTATTTTGGTGGAAATTACAAGTCAATGCTTTAAGATCAACATTTCCTAGTTAAAGATGTTTACGAAAGTCACAAATTTTTGCTCGATAAATTGGTGCGCTTGCCTTTGCACATAAAAATCTGTTCGCGAACATTGATGAGGTGATATAATGCGTGGTAGCGAATACTGATCCCATACTTCAATTAAATTAATAACGAGTAAAATCTCGAAAATGTCAAGAGTAATGCAAAGAAAAATGTTTACGCATGAAACTCAAGACGGTCGCGAACATCATATTCGTATGTTCATTGTTTTAATACTTGTTTTTTCAGCATATATATTAAACTGAAGACGTTCGCGAACATCATATATGAACGTTCCATGTCTATATACTGGTATCATAGCTCAGTTGACATAGCCATTGCCAAAATTTGCACTTTTGTTACAATGCATATGGAGTGAGCGAACGTGTTGCATATATCTATATGTATTGCAATATCGTGTTCGCGAACCAAACTATGAAACTCAAAAGTAGCGCGTTTACGTTCACTAACAAAATCACAAATTCAGAACTCTAAACTCCAAACGGCCAGTAAGATGTTCGCTAACATTTTTGAAGTAATCAATAAACGGGCAATTTGTTGTTCGTTAACGTTTTGGAACGGTTGACCAAAAGCCACTTTTTCTGTTCTCAGAAGATGTTACCGATTGCCTGTACACCGAACAAGCTATTGCCAATTGCTAATTTCGAAATAGGATGGTAGGCGACGCATTATAAGTTTACTCACGTATTAGAGTGACCTTGGCCATAATTATTTTGAACTGCAAAAGTCTGATCTATTGTTCAAGGCAGCACGCAATGGCCAAAGCATAAGTTTAGATTTAGAAAATTTCATATTGATAGTGGTCGTGTGGCACAGTGCTTAGAGCGCAACTCTGACAATCATGCGGTCGTGTGTTCGAGCCCTCCTGTGCACTTAATTTTATTGTGGAAGGGACTAAGGCGCTCTAGGGTATCCACCTGTAAAATGTGCACAAGCTAGCTCGGAAGTTTAAACAGAATTTCTTTGCAGGAACTGGCATCCCTTCGCCTTTCATTGGAAACTTGTAATACCAATAATATTGGTAGGTTCTAGATATTTCTATGAACAGCATGGGTCGCACTGTGGCAACCACGACCGCTGCCCTGCCGAAAGAAGGCTCGCACTAAACCGGTGCGAAGATAGCAGGAGACCCACCTCTATGAACCACCTCATAGCGCGGATTGAGACCCCAGCCTCTGACAACCACGACTGCTGCACTGCCAAAGCAAGGCTTGCACTAAACCGGTGCGAAGTTGGCAGGAGACCCAGCTCTTTGAGCCACCTCATAGCGCGGATTGAGACCCCAGCCTCTGACAACCACGACTGCTGCACTGCCGAAGGTAGGCTTGCACTAAACCGGTGCGAAGGTGGCAGGATACCTACCTCTATGAGGCACCTCATAGTGCGGATTGAGACCCCAACCAGTTCTCAACGGTGTGTTAGCTTTCGCAGTAGTGTCGAAATCCAGTTTGCGCACTACATATAAATTTGAATTTCCAATATTACTGTTCGATATTCTTTTAGTAAAAGCGAGTTGAACGCTGTATCGAAATGATTTTTACCCTCTATTTAACTAAACAACTTTTAGAACTAGCTCAAACATTTTCTGAAAGCACGCAAACGAGTAAGTGGGTGGTAGTTAGAAATTTTATTCTTCCATTTCCAACCTTTTTCTATTACCTCCGTAGGACATGCGGAATTTTGCTCGTTGCTACCTATTTTGTGAAAGCACACAAACGGCTATGTATGTGGCAGTTAGAAATTATATTCTTACATTTCCAACCTTTTTGTATTACCTCCGTAGGATATGCGGAATTTTGCTCGTTACCACCTAGCAAGTAGCATGCCAGTTTCTATCGGTCCAGGAACCACTCACATTAGAAAATATAAGCAATACGAAATAGTATAACGTAACAATTTTAATTTTTAGCACAGGATCCACACAAATTTGCAATTTGAAAGCTGCAAATCTGCAACGGCTAAGTCGATTTGGTTCAAATCCGCCGACTTGGAGCCCCATCCCATTAGGGTAGAAAAGGACGTAATCCTCGCAACTAGCACCTGTGGTTTTTAACGCAAAACTTAAATCAACAACCGTCAGAATTGTTAGATATTTTAAAGATTGCTGTGCTTTGGGCAATATCTGTTAAAATATCGAATATTTTTTATGCGTTGATCATGTCTAATTTGCACTGAGCATTCTGACCATTGGGTGAAGCAATGTAAAGGAACCATCCGATCATTTTAATCCCTACGGATTGGGATGTATAATAGTTCACCGCAGCCCCGCGCGCTGAACACAGAAATTTTTGCCAATCATGATAAAAATTATAAAATTGTAACGAAAAATTGGTGAGAATGGCAAAATTTATGGTTAAACCCGGCTAACAACTCGCCACGAATTCCTCTTCTTTAGCCGCAACTATTTGTCCCCCCGAAGCGGTATTATATATGTACTGTCTAAATAAACATTATGGACACTACAAGCTCAAAAACAAAATTTTTAATAAGAAATTCAAAAGCCGCAGAAAACAGTAATGTGAAATTTCACTGCAAATTCTATTTACAACTGCTGTTTCATGAAGGTATAGTTTATTTATCTGTAAACTTCGCTTGTTCTCACACCGGTTTCGTATACAATAAATTTCTCATCGAAGGTAGTCCTTTTTCTATGAAATTCATTTGAATTGCATAATTCACAAATTGTGTCTTTTGTAGTGCGCCGCTACCTTAGTTTTATTGAACCAATAAATATTTAGCCTTTTTAAAAGCTTACTCTGTTCGCTACCGCGCGTAGTTTCCTAAACTAGTGAGCAATTGTGCAAAAATTTTGTTTTGTCCGTCTGTATCACATGATAGTTCTGCGCTTGATAGATTGGTGGATTTTCACCATTTTTATTCAACTAGTAATAGGATATAGTTCTTCAGCTTTGTGATTGCACTGCTTCAATGCTTTCACACCAAAATTCTCACAAAACGTACTCCATTTGAAGATTTTTGATTTTGTTTGTTTAGAATCGCCAACATTTCAGTATATAATTCTTGCCTTGGGCATCAGGTCGAAAACGTACTGCAATTGAAGACTTTTTGATTTTGTTTGTTTAGAATCGCCAACATTTTAGTATATAATTCTTACCTTGGGCATCAGATCGAAAACGTACTCCAATTGAAGACTTTTTGATTTTGTTTGTTTAGAATCGCCAACATTTTAGTATATAATTCTTACCTTGGGCATCAGATCGAAAACGTACTCCAATTGAAGACTTTTTGATTTTGTTTGTTTAGAATCGCCAGCATTTTAGTATATAATTTTTACCTTGGGTATCAGGTCGCAAACGTGGAAACACTATCATAGCGACAGAATCCTCTCTTCAATAACTGCAATTTTGATGATTGCATTTTTTGACATCACATCCGCATTCGAACTATGAGACAAAGAATAAAAAATATCCCAAAGATAAAATTTTCAAAATTTTGACAGAGACAGTTTCTTCCTTGTTGTGGAGGAACGGTGGACTTGTAGCGTATTCCTAATATATATATCTATATATATGTATATATATAAATATATATTTATATTTATATATATATAAAGTATGTAGTTAACATTTGCGGCACGCGGCAGGGGGCTAAAATTACTAAACTTGGGAACCATGCATAGTGAAATTCTGTCACGTTTTTATTTAAGAAAGCCAGAATGAGCCAGGTGTTACTGAACACGATAAAAGCAATGGTATTTGCTTGGCATACGTCAATAAGGCTAAGGGCTAAGGAAGTACAACGTGAAGATTGACGCTTCAAATTATATTCAAATATGTGTAGAAGTTATGATTTATAAATTTCTAACATTTTTAGCTTTTTGGTAGTTACGGAGAGAAAGTTGGCTCCTAGCATTTTGATTAGATCTATAAAATGGTCGTAGCATTGCCTTTAATGTATTATCGGTGTCAGAGACGCATAACGCTTTTAGGAGAGGACCAACTCGAAAGAGAGGGGAGCTAAGTAAAAAATACGAAGGCTGGCTTAGGGTGGGCCTCCTTTTACCGAAAAGTAGAAGACCGACTCATTTACCTTTGCTGAATCCCTGGTCGGTGTATTATTTCCTTGCTAAGAATTTGAACTGGACTCTGGACAGTCAATTTGGTGATTGAAATAATCACTGAACAATATCTAACAGTATTCCTCCAGTTTCTACGTTACTGTGTGAGTAGCTTGTATGTATATAATCCCACAGCCACACTCGCTCACTCGTGTTTGTGATGGCGTACGCCATACGTGCTCATAGGGAATGTAGGGGATCGCCATCCTCCGAGGAACCGGTTACCATCTGACAGGTTACTCGACACTTCCTGGAGCCGCCACAGGCATGGAACCCATAGGTGCTCTTTGCGGCGACCAAAGCGCGGCACCCCCCTACGCCCTCCCCCTTTTCCAAACGACGCGGCTAACCCCTCCTGGGACCTCAGAACTTATGTATGGGTGGCATGAGCAGACTTTTATATGCTTTGTCTAACAGCTGGAATATGTCTAGGCTGAGATTAGCAAGTAGAGCTCGTAATATTTAACTTGTTCACAATACAATGCAAAGTAAAATATTTTTAACTTTTAAATCAGATGATTTTAGTATTCGCGGTTTGTCCACGGTCCCGAAAAAACTGGACCCTGAAAACATTGTCTGCTCCGCGTTTTTTTTCGAAAAAATCGACCGGCCCCCATACTGTTTTGCAAAAAATTGTGTCCGCCCTTGAAATCATTTGCTCCCCTCAAAAAATTTTTCCAGTCAGAAATTTTTAATTGTTTTCTAAAAATTGTTATCTCTTAATAAGCTAAATAACAAATAATGAGTATTAGGCGCGCTGACAAGGCCGCTCTTTGCGGCCCGCTACCACTTAGGACGGGCCCCCGGTCCCGGTAGGGGCTTAAACGTTGTAAGAGGGCATTGAATGGTGTAAAGGAGGGGTTCAAGCGTCCTAAAGCGGACCTGGAATATCGTAAGGGCATTCCGGCGTCTCAATAAATAACTTCTTGTTTTACTACTACACTCTCAACTTTTTGACTGAAAGATTTTTTGCAAAAGAAACAGGGATGAAACGTTTCAAGAAGGCACAATTTTTTCGAAAAACAATTTTTTCAGGAAGGCAAATATTAGAGTGAACAGAATTTTTGTTAAACAGGCATCAACTCTTGAAATAGGTTTGTGACTTTATGTAACATCTTTGGCTAACTTTCAATACGGCTACTATGCGGTTGTCATTTTGGGTTTAAATGGTACCATTAAATTAGCTATTTTTGTTTTCCCTGTCGGTCCAAAGGGCATTTAACTTGATTTAAATCTTACGTTGGACTCCCAATATGTTGTTTTAGAATAAAAATGACCTCAAAAAATTAGCAGACGTTAACTAAGACTAAGCGTTTGTCGCGAGCGTTTTGCCTCGAAGACACATTAATTGGGTAATGGACCCTGTCACCTGTATTTTTGTTAGTATGGCTAATCAACGCCAATGATTGCTTGAGTTTATCTTGATTATTGTGTGAGTTTGTATGTATATAGCCGAACACGAGTGAGCTCGAATACAGGCATGACTAGAATAACGCTCAATTCATTTTCTGTCGTAGATTAAAATTTAATCAAAGGTTAGCTTATAACCTATTTAATAGGCTGAATATCGAGAGTCCCACCAAATTGCAAGTTATTGAAGCAGTACTTTACCTTTAACTCTAATGCCCAACGTTACCCGTTTGAGATATATAAGAATTTCCAGTTTATAAGCAGCTACTGGTTCAACCGAACACAGGTTTACATGTGTGTGCAGGGAAGTGTCATACTCTTCCCTAATGCACTCTTGGTTCTACTAAGATCGATGGGTTGCGGCATTCCTGTTGCAATAAAACAACCCAGCTTGGAATTCTTGTATTAGCTTAGGCGTGTCAAATGTTGCATGATACACAAATATAAGCAGTATTAATTGCAATAAGAATTCATTCCATAAACTTTCATTTGTGTTCTGCAGCAGCAGGAGCACGAATTCGCTTAAATTTTTCGTCTAGTTATTACAAAATATTTAAATATCAAAAACTAGTGTGCTGATAACCAATATTACAGTAAATATTCGGATCATTTCGTTTTCCGGGAGTGTATCATGTCATGTTTTTGTAATCTTTAATAATCTTATAACGTTTTGTCTCTCTAAGCCTAAGTCTGAGCCTGAGTCTCAGTCTAACACTAAGCCTAAACTTAGTCTGAGCTCACAACTAAGTTTTAAGTTTTTGTCTTATGATAACCATGTCAAACTTCATTTCTCCTCTGTTATAGGGGAATCTTGGCGTGATGCAATTAATCTTCACAAGCATGCATTTATGTTCCGCAGCACCGGAAATACATTTTCGTTTAAGTCTAACTCTAGCTGGTTTGAAATATATTAAATATGGCAATGTGATTATAGTTTCTATCGCGAAAACATGTTGCATAGCATCAAATATCTCTAATCGTACAGAGTACGTAAGTTCAAACGAGCAATACTTGGTTGCCCTAGTACAAACTAGATGCTACGCTGTTGTCGTTGGGTTTAAATTGTCAGTTTAGTTCGAAAAATATTAAAAAATAGCTTGGGCTAGCTAACAAATTCGTGCATAAAATAAATAATTTTTGATATCTTAACCCTTCGAATGCTGACGGGGGTCCAGTGGACGGTAAGGGTATATCGAGTATAAAATCTTATTCTTCCACCAAAAACAAACGAAACTTGGGGAGAATCCATTGCCATGTACTGTGATTCCGTGTGTGAAATTTGGTAAACAGGGATCACTTAGTTTGTCCTGAACTACCTACCTTACATTTTGCACCTTACATCGAAAATATTTAGCTCTATGCCCAAAAAAGGCACGATTAGTAGTAATTAAAAGCAAAGCGCATAAATTCAAGCAAAATAAATAAATAAATATTGCTATTTTCAAAATATTTGTTTAAGCGCCTTTTACAAGCCAACCTAGTAACTATGTAAAACATGCTTTTTCACGCATCAAAATTGTGCTATTGTAACTGGAAGGATGTTTTACGTATATATGATCATAACTATGATCAATTTCCATTTTTAGCGATTTTCCATTGTCATATATTTCTGGCTTTTAGAGCCCGTTCCGGCCCTCGTGGCAATTTGTCAGCCATATTTTCCTTTAAATATATTTGTAGGGTCTGGCTTGGCCCAAAAAATGTCACACTGGCTGACCGCGGCTAGCCAAGCATGGCTTTAGAGCCGCGGCAGACTGGGACAAAATCCGGCCCTGCTGCACACATCTTAAGGTAAATGATGCATTACATCCATGAAAGGATTAATTATAGACAATTCTTTAATACTAATAACGCGGAAGTTCACACCGAAAATATTTTACGTGTTTTTTCGAGACCGTAGAGGTGTTCCGGATGGGTTGTTCGAAAGATACCTGGCTGAATTTGTATGGCGTCCACAGCTTGTTGCTTATCTATTTGGGGCCACGGCTTATCGAGCCCAGAAGATATATCGGGTTTAAGATATAAAATGTAAGTGCATTTTAGTTTGTTTAGTTTTTGATGTGTGTGTTAATTGAGCGAAAATTGGTACTATTATACTTGACTCGTTGAGCTGCGTTAAATGGTGTATTATGGGTCGTAGGTCGGATGGTAAATTTTTTATTTTTAACGTACCTTGATCCCAAGTCGAAAAAATCAAAAAAATTCTGAAAATTGTCATAATGAGTACCATTGAATTGAGTCCAAATATACCAAAAATTTTACTGTAGGACGATTCTCTGACCCCCTCCCCCCTCGCCTGCTTTCTTTGTTTATTTCGCAACAAATTTCGTATACGTAATTGCACTACTTCAGCTAAACACTACAAATAAACGCAGCAACGATGGCTGAAGTAATGTTTCAGCTGGTTCAACCCAACGATTATAAGCAACTATTTTACTGTCAAACAAATCGACAAGCCAAGCAAAGATGGTATTCCATATTAGCAACATTAACGATGATGCTTATTAGTTTCAGTGTTGCTGAATATCATTATAGAAATAGTTATAGCTTTACTACACATTCAACAGTTTACTGCAACACTGGGGTCAACCCAGCAATCACAACAGGTGGAATATAGAAAACTATAACTGCAAATAACTGCGTCAAAATGTCTTTATGTGTTAACCTTTTAGCCTATTCTACTACTAAAGGATCCTTTAGTGTACAAGGTTCGCAAAAAGCATTGTGCCAATTTACCGATGTAAATGTTGTAAATTTCACACCAAACTGTTGAAATTTTACATGCAACACAAGCTATGAAAAATAAATAACGTCGTCTTTCTATCCAATTCACAAGAAGTCGTTATAATGTGATTTATCACCAAAACTAAACGCTTAGCCGGAGCCATTTAGTTAAGTAGAGTAGTAGGAGAAGCAAAATGTTTGAAAACACTCTAAGAGAAACGACTCTTCAGTCATCATATTGTCAAATTCCTAATTTCAGACATTCACTATCTCTAAGATATCAAGAATCACTATCACTTATCACTTAAGAATCACTGATCACTATCTCAAACATCAGCGTTAATATCATATAGGCCTAAAACGGCTAATAATTCCGAAACAGCGTTGCAAGCACAAATGGAATTATTCAATACTGAATTTTAGTTACTTCAATTTGTTTTTATGCTATTTGTACTCAGAGTACAGATCAATTTCCTGGGATTTTCAGGACTGTCTTTTGCCATTTCAAAAATCTTGTGAGATTGGAACTTCTTAAACCATATAAATTCATTTTATACTTCTAGAATCGTAATACAGCGCATGTAGAATAGATTGTCTAAGGATGCCTTAGCAGTTTTGGATCCCATTTTTCCTCGTTCCAATATCTGAATACACCAATTTGAAAGAATCAATAATTGTTGGAGGATGCTTTAGCAGTTTTGGATCCCATTTTTCCTCGTTCCAATATCTGAATACACCAATTTGAAAGAATCAATAATTGTTGGAGGATGCTTTATCAGTTTTGGATCCCATTTTTCCTCGTTCCAGTATCTGAATACACCAATTCGAAAGAATCAATAATCGTTGGAGGATGCCTTAGCAGTTTTGGATCCCATTTTTCTTCGTTCCAGTATCTGAATACACCAATTCGAAAGAATCAATAATTGTTGGAGGATGCCTTAGCAGTTTTGGGTCCCATTTTTCCTCGTTCCGGTATCTGAATACACCAATTCGAAAGAATCAATAATTGTTGGAGGATGCCTTAGCAGTTTTGGGTCCCATTTTTCCTCGTTCCGGTATCTGAATACACCAATTCGAAAGAATCAATAATGGTTAGATATGCATAAAGTAGGCTCGTAGCGGGCCATCGATCAATGCAACTTCTCTTTCATAGTTCGTGATTGGTTTCGGAACAAATACATATTAACTTTGTGGGTTATGCCTAAAAATGAAGAAAGCGTATGTGCCTGATAGAATGTGGTGCTCGTTGCATGGGCGTTAAGCCCCTCAAAATGACTCAGCAGCAGTGTGGAAATTATTGTTTAAAGGGAGCTATGAGTTTCCAGCTCAATGATTGTAATCCCTTTTTCTTCAAGGCAAAGCTAGGAAGAGTCGCGGCATTTATATTGGTGCTCACGTTCGGCTAGCAGCAATAATAAAAATGTGTGAACCGGCAACTTCTTCTCGCTTATTTATCGCAATAATTATTTAGTAGTAATTTTTTGACGAACAAATAAATGACCAACAATTATATTGTATTATCGTTGTTACAGCTCCATATATTAGCTGCTCTCAAGTTCGCACACATTTGTCACAAAGAAAATATAATCATATCACAGCGAGGTCAGCTTTTCTGTAGCAGTTTTCTTTTGTACATATAAATAGCAAGTATCATTAGCTGGCGGTTGTTTTTTTATGTCTTTTAGGAACATGTTCAGATTATTACCGCGCTGAGATGTAAAAAATATTTGTTGCGTTTTATTGTTACTACTTGTGCCATGTCGGTACCACCAGCAAAGCAAAATCAACTAATCCCGTATAACTAATTATGTCTGTACGTTAAGCTTTTGTTCCTTTATTGATTACAAATACCTGATCATAAAATATCCGAGCGCTGCTGAAATGTTCTATTTTCGTTTTCATTTTATGCTCTAACATATTATCAACTATAATTCTCTAACAGGTTTATGACATTAATAGAGCTCTAGAGAGTGTGTTGGTTGGAAGAAAGTATGCTGTATTTACTCGATAAAAGATTAATAAATATTTTGCTTAGTTTATTAGTAATAATATTCGACGTCGCAAAAACGATGACAATATTATATAAAAGCTAGTAAAGCCAGGTCAGTCTGCTAATTTTTGTTTTCAGCTCAACTAATCGAGCAGATTGACTTTTAGTAGTTATTTATTAATTTGATAGCTTAGAGAGAAGCTGTCAAATAATACAATACATCAAAGTTTTTTTTAACAAATGTATTGTCAACGGCTTAAAACTTGTTTGAGCTGTAGATTCTAAAATTATGAAAGGCAAATGTCGATCAAATATTAACTGCTCACAGTGCTTAGAAAAATGTAATTTGACTTTAATAGGATAATATGAGCACTGTTGGTATTTAGAGCAGTCATGTTGCAACGTTTTCAATCCTGGAAGAGGCGATCACAGTAATACAAAAGATCAAAAGTTTTATGACAAGTATATTGTAAACGGCTTAAAACTTGTCTAAGCTGGAGATTCTAAAATTATGAAAGGCAAATGTCGATCAAGTATTAACATCCTCGAAGAGGCGATCACAGTAATACAAAAGTTTTTTGACAAGTATATTGTAAACGGTTTAAAACTTGTCTAAGATGTAGATTCTAAAATTATGAAAGGCAAACGTCGATCAAGTATTAACATCCTGGAAGAGGGGATCACAGTAATACAAAAATTTTTTGACAAGTATATTGTAAACGGCTTAAAACTTGTCTAAGCTGTAGATTCTAAAATTATGAAAGGCAAACGTCGATCAAGTATTAACTGCTAGTATTGTGCATTCCGCAATATATAACATAGCTCACAATGCTTGGGAAAATTACTGTTGGTATTTAGAGCAGTCATGTTGGAACGTTTTCAATCCTGGAAGACGTGATCACAGTAATACAAAAGATTAAAAGTATTTTGAAAAGTATATTGTAAACGGCTTAAAATTTGTCTAAGCTGTAGATTCTAAAATTATGAAAGACAAATGGCGATCAAGTATTAACTGCTAGTATTGTGGATTCTGCAATATTTTAACATAGCTCAGAATACTTGGGAAAATTTAATTGCACTTTAATAGGATAATATCAGCACTGTTGGTATTTAGAGCAGTCATGTTGGAACGTTTTCAATCCTGGAAGAGGCGATCGCAGAGTAATACAAAAGATCAAATGTTTTATGACAAGTATATTTTAAACGGCTTAAAATTTGTCTAAGCTGTAGATTCTAAAATTATGAAAGGCAAATGGCGATCAAGTATTAACTGCTAGTATTGTGGATTCTGCAATATATAACATAGCTCACAATGCTTGGGAAAATTTAATTTGACTTTAATAGGATAATATGAGCACTGTTGGTATTTAGAGCAGTCATGTTGGAACGTTTTCAATCCTGGAAGAGGCGATCACAGTAATACAAAAGATCAAAAGTTATATGACAAGTATATTGTAAACGGCTTAAAATTTGTCTAAGCTGCAGATTCTAAAATTATGAAAGGCAAATGTCGATCAAGTATTAACTGCTCACAGTGCTTGGAAAAATGTAATCTGACTTTAATAGGATAATATGAGCACTGTTGGCATTTAGAGCAGTCATGTTGCAACGTTTTCAATCCTGGAAGACGTGATCACAGTAATACAAAAGATTAAAAGTTTTTGAAAAGCATATTGTAAACGGCTTGAAACTTGTCGAAGCTGTAGATTCTAAAATTATGAAAGGCAAATGTCGATCAAGTATTAACATCCGCGAAGAGGCGATCACAGTAATACAAAAATTTTTTGACAAGTATATTGTAAACGGCTTAAAACTTGTTTGAGCTGTAGATTCTAAACTTATGAAAGGCAAATGTCGATCAAATATTAACTGTTCACAATGCTTGGGAAAATTAAATTTGACTATAATAGGATAATATGAGCACTGTTGGTATTTAGAGCAGTCATGTTGGAACGTTTTCAATCCTGGAAGACGTGATCACAGAAGATTAAAAGATTAAAAGATACAAAAGATACAATTAAATGATACAAAAGATTAAAATATTTAGAAAAGTATATTGTAAACGGCTTAAAAGTTGTCTAAGCTGTAGATTCTAAAATTACGAAAGGCAACTTATTATGTCGCATACGGGAAAATGCTGCTGCAAGCTCTTCATCATTTGAGGCCTCAATCATTAAATTGTCCAATACACATAAAACGTGTCCTGTGCCAGTGAGAAATTCAGAGGGAATACTTTCGTGCAGTTCAAAGTTGGGTATTTTTCTCAACATTATACTGTAGATATCTTGAAAAATACTGTAACAGTATATAATTTTCTCCACCCTTTCATCGAAGTACATGTGTTTAAGTAATTTGTAAATCCAAAGTGTTTTTCCACTTCCAGTTTGACCACTCACAACACATGTGAACGGAAATTCCAAAGGTAAAGGTATTTTATCACAGCTGGACATTGTTTGAGCTGTACAAGTTTTCTTATGTCTATGTAAATGTTCACGAGAAGTATAAGATCGTTCACACTTGTTACATACATGATAAATAATTATCATGGATTACATGATTAAACCTTTTTAAGAACTTTGACACCACCATATTGTACCCCTGTGTTCCCATATTTTGTACCCTGTGTATCCCTAATCTGTACCCCCTACGAGTACGTATTATACCCTTATATCCCCTACATTTATCAATGAATACCCATATTCTGTACACCTATGGGTACGTATTGTACCCATATATCCCCTACATTTAACACTGTATACTCCTGTTGTACCCCTTAGTCTGTACCCCTACGGGTACCTATTGTACCCATATATCCCTCTATATTTACCACTGTGTACATATATTCTGCACCATACAGGTACGTATTGTACCCGTATATCCCTTACATTTTCCACTATGTAGCCGAATTTTGTTCCCCTACAGCGGTTGTAAATCCTTTTCATGTATCCATGAATTCATTGATTTAGTGTATCCAAGTCACTTTACAAGGTACTCTATATCCCTTTTGGTCTTGAGTTTGCGTATAATTTTTTCAGTTTTATACGAATCACCCACTACTTTTACGTTCGGCGGCTCTTGCTTATAAAATCGGCCCAATATAGTTTCCTTGTTAGTGTCTTCTAGCTCGTAAACTGGAGGGTTGAATGGTAGTTGTTTACTTATCGTAAACACTTCACGCGACCACAACTGGTTAAATCCACGCTCAAAAGGAAGTCGTTCAATTGAAACACGTACAATATCGCCTAGTTGAAACTTATATCGAACATCCACATCTTGCGCTGGAAATAACTTTTCCCGAATTTCATCCTCATTATCAACCTTTGAAGGTGTGAAACCATAACTGTTTTCAGTATTATTATAACTTTCTACAAGTGATTGAAGATTATCAATATATCTGCGGGAATTGTTTGCTGTTAAATATTTATATATTTTTGATTTCAAAGTACGTATAAACCGCTCAGCAATACTTGCTTTTGTTTCCTTATTCTTAGCAGTGTAAACATTTATACCATTTTCCTTACAATAATCATATAACAGGTTATTTACAAACTCTTTACCATTATCTGTTTGAAAATTTTTGAGGTTTAACTTGCTCAAAGACTGAATTTAATGCATTTAGAGTAGTAGAGGCTGTAACCCAAGCATATTTGGAACAACAGTCAATAACAACAAGTAAATATTTTATATCATCATTATATGATGACAAGTTACTCACATCAGCTAAATCGCGCTGAAATAAATCATTTAAACCTTTAACAACAGTACGTCTTTGCTGAAATCTTAATCTTCTAGGTTTATGTAAAGTACATGTTTCCTGACCGCGAAGCCAGTCTTGAACTTCACGAAGTTCAACTTTATGACCACGTTTACGTGCTTCTTTATACAACTTGAGAACCGTGGAGAAGCTAGCAACATTGGTTGCATCGAAGTCAATTGGTTTAAGCTGTTCATCCATTATACAAATACAAAATAACATAGCTTTTAAGACATTACTATATGTTTAACATCTTTAAGATGCGCAGTTAGTCTATATCAGCTCAAAGAAAAGAAAGCATGTCAAATCATATATCATTTATTGAATTAAACATCAATATCAATACTCATAAGCAAATCATCATCATCATTATCATTACACAAATCAAGTAATAGATCCATAAAATCATCATCACTAACATAATATGTATTGAAATGTCCATACGCATACGAAGAAATACCATCATTCAAAATGTAGCGTTTATCATCATATGCAGATAAGCTCGTCTTATTGAGTGTCACTGTATTCAATACATGTTTATCACTGCGAATCAAGTTCATTTTATGTTTCATATTATTACCGCCGAATAAAATGTTATAATAGTCAAGATGTCGCATTTGGTTCTTTACAATTGTCTTTTTTACTCCCTTTGCCCGTTTCTTTTCTACACCACCACATTTTATACTATACATTTTCGATCTGAGTCCAACAAATTCTTCGATGGGTTTACCAGCGGTCTCGTCTTTCATTTTACCAAGCACTTTCTTATTCACCGTTGAGAAGAGGGGGTGATCAGAGGGGTAATCGCTGGTATCGAAGAAAGATGAATTTGCTGCCATGTCGTCGTAAATGTCTTTGGTTTCCACAGAATAACACAGTGAATCGGTATCGGTAAAGAGTAATTTACATTTATCATCATACAATGGTTTCATATAATTGTAATGGAAGTTATACATAAGGGACTTTGATAGTTCCAAAACTGTAAACCCAACATAAATGGGTTTACACAGTTTGACAGTTTTGCGGTGCATTTTAACCGCAACAAGGTCTTCGTTAAATATTGAAGACATGGAGTAACGGGGGTTCGCCACCAACTTTTCAAATTTATGTTCATTAGTTATTAGTTTAATGTCAACATAAGCTCGAACGTTCTCCATGGTTTTACCGAACACAGCGTTGTTGAGAAGTTTATACAAGTCTTTCTCAAAATCACTATTAGCATGTTTACGCATTTCGGTATTAAAGGAGATATAGGGTTCCATCCATGCACATTGGTTGAAGGAGACGACTCGATGCACTTTTTTAAGTTCCAAACCAAGTGCAAGGTATTGTTGTAGGTTCCGGATATGTACTTTATAATATTGTTTATCGTTTAGATTGGGGACCTGTTTTTCAACTGGTGCAGAACCATCTTGTTTGATCGCACTGCCATATGGGGATTGTATTGAATCGGAAATCTTTAAACGTTCGGGAGCTAAAGGGTAATCGTTGTGAAGGTTGTGGAGATGATATGGATAGCGCAAATCGACTTCAATATCACCATTTGGGTTGATCGAATACCAATCGATTAAACCGATTTGAGTTTGGGAAAGCCACTTGAAATTATTACATGGGAGTTTCTGTACCACAGACCACCCATATAAATTGTTCGCGTCGAGGTATATTATATAGTTGATGAGTTCTTCAGCGTTGTAACCGTCAACGTATGGGTTGTTCGCCTTTGCATCTCGGTGGGATATCACAGAGACGCCGCCTCGAATTCCATCCTCGAAGAACTGGTACATATCGGGGTAGCATGACGCCTGTCTTCATAACACAAGCGTCCCATGCGAAGCTGAGGAGGGTGATGTAGTGAACGGGGTCTAGCCGGAATTTGTCTAGACAAAGCAAACGAAAGTTTTTAAAGACGTCGCCAACAGCAGGACGTCGGTTTTCAGGTATAGGTCGTGGTATTGACCAAGGATCTGAACATTCATCGCCCGCCAAACATCTTGGCTTGTTGATAATCTTCGTCACCAATACCACTTTCGGTGAGACTTGAATAAATGTCTCGTTGAGGTAGCGATGTTTCTGCAAATCGATCGACGGAATCCATATATTCGTAAGGGTATATACCCTTACGCAGCATTAAATCGAGTTTCTCTCCGAAAATACGCTTCATTGCTTGGAATTGATTAACTCCAGTCTTTTTTAAATTGTCGACCAGCGTTTGAAGAGATGATGGAAGAAATTGGATAGTGTCTATGAATCGAATTTCCCATCCAACTTCATCTTCAGATGTATCATCGTTACCGAGGATGAAATCAATACCATCGACGTTCCTTTTCCTTTTTCTTTTAGAGCATTCGCCCCTGGGGGGATATTCTCCCCTCGTTTATTGATGTCGGCACGATCTTTGGTGGCGGCCATATTTGTTGCAGAGAGCACTTGGCCGCAGTTTACACATGTTTTCCATTGTTGTACTTACACTCGTGCTTGGGGCGGTCTTTGGTGTCTGACGGCGCCCCTGTGACCCCTGTCTTCCTCTGCTGCGGTACATGATCTTTTATGGCGAGCTATATTAGATTTTGTGACACATTTGTTACACTTCCCGCATTGTCGCATTGTCGAATCCTCGCTCCTTGTACCGTCGCAGGATTTTTTACGGTTCATCAGAGTACTTTCAGGCAAAAACGTCTGTTTGCAGCTCATACATTCAAATGTCTTCCGTTGATCGCTATTTGAATGCATCTTTCTTTGGTGAGCTGCCAGAGCGCCTTTGTTTCCAAAGGTCTTTCCGCATTCGTCGAACTTGCATGTCAAATTGCTGGCTTGATTGTGTCGTTTTATTTCGTTTCGTGTGGTCGTCGCGGCTGCCGTTTCCCATTGATGGAGATGTTTCATACGCTTGCTGATCATTTGTTTCCATACTTGTCGATCACTTGACAGTCTTCCTGCATCAGTCCAATCTACTCCCGCTTCCTTTAACAGACGTTTACAGTACAATATTGTCTTTCTTTTCCTTCCGCGTATTTTACCAAAGTCTTCGAGGCCCGCAAACCATCCTAGAGTTGTGGCTTTTGTTTGACGTGTGTCGTCCATGCGGAGTACATGACCGATTCGCTCGAGCACTTGTTTTTCTACTTTCCAGCGGATAGATTTGACCCCCAGTTTATTACGGATATCCTGCATATTCATCCCTTTCGTTGCCATTTCAATGAGTGGCGGCTCGCGTTTACTACTCCATTTACTAGCATCGACGTTTTCATCCCAGCAAGTGTCGTCGTCATCTTCTTCGTCATTGAACTGTTTCTTTGCTTTGCGTTTGAAGGAGAATGTCATATAATCCTCCATTCCTTTCGCGATGCATTCAATTTCTAATTCCTTTTGCTTGCATATTATACCTAGTTCTTGCATTATGAGGTGTCCGTCGTATCGACGTAAATTATGAAATAATACAGTTACGTCGCGATTGAGTCTATACCCAATATTACATTGTGTGTGAGCATCGCCTCGATATCGACCACAGAGATGACAATGATCACTAGCTTTATTGTCAGGATCCATAGTTTTATTACACAAATAACATTCTGTTGAATTATTAAAATTTTGTTGTTCCTCATCAGTTAAGTTTAAGGGTTTATGAGGTACCTTTTGATATTGCTCGGAAAGCTCTATTACATTATTAAGGAAATGTTTAACAGTATTGTCACCTCGACATATACGAGGTTCACCAATTTCCACTTTATCGTTACAACATCCAAAACAGTCTACGAGTCCATAGCCGCATGGAGTATGACGTTGGTAGAGATTCGTATATGAAGTCGACGTTGAAGGTCACGTGTGAGAACGTTTTCGAGTATACACTCGAAATCAGCATAAATGACATAGGGGGATCGCTGCATTCGTTGAATGTTTGTGAATTGAAGTGTTGAATTTGGAGGAGACATTTGAATTCGGGACGGTTGGTCGTGTTGACAGCGCTGCAAATGTTCGTCCCGTTTAGCTTTACTGTAGCACGGGACGAGACATTTATCACAAAAGTACTTTTTCGCTTTGTCGCCGCTGACGTTCAGTAACGAATCCAAATCTAAGAACCAGACAATAATGTTCTTTGTACAGCAGAAGATGGACGTATCGCTGGTGTAAGGATTTAGTTACATACAATGGGCAAATTACACCATTTTCCAGTCCATACACATTAATAGCTACGTTGATCTGCCGCTCGAATCGTGGTATGTCTTTGACTTTAATGGTGTACTGAATACCGTTCATATTAAGTTCAGCTGCATATTGTTCATAATTCGATACCCCCTTAGCATGTTGATTATAACTGAGAGGGTGTATAGCAGCAAACACCGACCACAGGAAGCATTTATTGTCATTGTTTTGTATGTTGAGGACCGCATGTTTGTTGCGAATCGACTTTAGGAGTTCGATATAGGATGACGCACGCAGCGGTCGATATTTGCTGATGTGTACCTCAGCATCTTGTACGTCTTGCAGGACCCATCCGGATCCTAAGCGTTGAAAATCGTCCAATTTCTACGTCAACTCGTTGAAAAATTCGGTCAGCTCGAGATCGATATTGTTCCCACGCAAGATTGCACGGGATTTGGTGTTGAAGTGTGCAGTCATCTGTGTACCGTCGAGCTTGTGTAGTGCACATTTGACGGAGATCCAGAGCTTGATTCCACGATTGAGTTGACTTTCGATCAACCGCTCCAACATTTGACGCGATTGCGCCAGGAAAACGGAAATATCCTTGATCTGTTGCTTTGGTACCAAGTAGTAGCTGCATAAGTACCCTTTTAGCGCATTGATCCATTGTCGTAGCGTGATATAATCGGATTGCTCAACAATGGACGACCATTGGTGTTGATAGTCGACGATCTCCTGTACCATTTTTTGTAACTGGTCAAGATGATCAGCGTCACTTGACGTCGACGGTTGCTGCATCAGATCGGAGGTTGGTTGATGTGGAGGAACGAACGTTGGTTGAATCATCCAATTGGTCGCTGCACCAGTTCAGGTGACGATTGGTGCGTCAGACCAGACATCTGATCGCGGTGTTGCACATCTGACGGTGTACTCACTAATGGTTGTTGCGTTGAGCAATACTTTTTTTGATGTCTTGTGAAAGCGTCTTGTCGGGAAAATATTTTCCCGCAATATTCACACCAATTGAGCTGCATCCCATGAACAGTATTAGTGTGACGTTTTAAACGATCACGTCTAGTAAACATTTTGTTACATTTATTACATGTTAATCCCATTCTTTTTAAGAGATTCTGAAACAAATTCTTAAAAAGGGAATGAGTGAGCATTATGTTTGGTAAAATCCAACAAGTGATTCAAAAATCATTGAAATGAAAAGATATTAGCAGAAAACCCAGCGGTGCTAGCTTATGCAATCATTAAACTAATAGCTGAAAAGTTATTATAGTATAAATTATTAGCTATGTAACTTAACTGTATTTAAATAAACAAAATAAAATAAGCTTGCTCGAAAACATATAGATATAAATTTTTATTACTTTAAGACTGTTACTTAAAAAGTTATTCTAATATAATGTAAAAAAAAATATTAGCTATGTAATTATAACTTATTAGCTATGTAACTTAGCTTAATTTAAGCAGCACAAATGAAATCAGCATGTTAGAAAACCTATAAGTATAAGTTTTTACTACTTTATGATTATTAGTTGAAAAGTTATTAAAATATAAGTTATAAATTATTAGCTATGTAACCTACCTTATTGAGAATAAAAGAAATTAAATGAGCGTAGCCACAAACCCATAATTATGAATTTTTTTACTTTATGACAATTAGTTGAAAAGTTATTAAAGTATAAGTTATACATTATTAGTTATGTAATTATAACTTATTAACTATGTAACTTAGCTTTATTTAAGTAGCAAAAATGAAATCAGCATGCTGGAAAACATATATGTATTAATTTCTATTACTTTATGATTATTGGTTGAAAAGTTATTAAATTATTACTTATAAATAGTTAGCTATGTAATCTATCACACTAAAAACAAAAGAAATGAAATCAGTGTAGCCAAAAACCTATAGTTGTGAATTTTGGTAACTTTGCTACTATTAGCTAAAAAGTTATTAACGAAATACATATAAACTATTAGCTATGTAACCTACGATAACTTTAATAAAGTAAATAAATTCGCTGCGGTCGGAAACGAACACCTATCAATTATTGTAACTTTTCGACTGCTAGCTAAAAAGTTGTTGACGAATTATTAGCTATGAACTCTAGCTATATATTCCAATATACATAAAATATAACAAACTGTACCATCTTTTGCGAAAATATACCCACCTTTTGTAAATATGTAACGCTATACCTAGAAAAAAGATGTGTAGTTATCAGTAAATTCAATATCGTATTTATTTTACTAGCATCGATTATCCCAGAAATAGCAACAATCATGCACATAGAAGCATGAAACCCTGATGTCGTATGCTGAATGACCATATGGTCGTATTATGACGATGAATGCAATATTATGTTTCAACTTATTCATTTATGACATCACTGGGTTAAGAGTAGAAACAAACTGGTCGCAGGAAGTAGGACGTCGCTACATGTACTAATAAAATGACGCGTAGTTGATATGGGAGCCTGCTGATATATAAAATCGACCATATATAGATGACGTCACCCATTTGCTATGCTTTGTTGACTTTATTTTATCAGGGAAAAGTACCGTGGAGTACACAGTGTGTCGTGCTCTGTTCCAATATATTTCAAAATTGTTGAAATAATTCGTGTCAACCGAAAATATGACTTGGGACATCATTTTTGTTGCCTAGCAACAAGATACTTACTGCTGCACATGTGGGGTATATATATGCCATCTGTCACCCCACTCAACCCACTTGTGTGTGTGGGAGGGGGGTAAAACCAGCCTTTTTTATCTACTAAATTCAAAAAAAAGGCAAACGACAAGACAACACGAAGAGCGACACAGAAACAAAAGACGAAAAAAGAACAAGAAAGAAACCACACACCAAGGAAAAAGAAGCGGCGAGCAAAAAAAAAAACAAAAACCCGGCCCCCCCAAAACAAACCCCTGGTCTTGCGGTGTTACTGCCGGAATATGAGAAAATTTCGCCTTAAGGCACATCAAGAAGAGGAACGAACCTCAAGTGAGTTTACACTGTTCTTATTGGGGTACCCATGCCCTAATAAGAACAGCAGCGAAAATTTTTTTCCGCTCTTATTAAACACGTATATCCTAATAAGAACAGTTCTGTAGTTTTTAAAAAAACAAAGCACGTTGTCTGAAAACAATAACACATCAGTCTGAACAAAATATATGCATTATTACTGTCATTCAAAATATCCAAAATATTTTCAAATTTCAAAGTTATTTCTGTATGCATTTCTGGCAATAATAGTCGCTGCTGATATCAAATTGGATTGGCAGGCAGTCGCAGCAGATCCACCGATTACAGCCGCCCACACATTTCAACCACTCACAGCTGGAATCTGCATATTCGATGCCGCACGCCATGCAGGTATTCTCATCGAACGACACCTCATCTTCTGATGATGGCGACGATGGGATTGGACGCGACTTCTTACGCAATGTTTTCCAACGGGTGTTTTTCCTTTCCCCTGAAACACCCTGTTCGCCGCTGTCCGATATCCTGCGCCGTAGCCCCTGATACTGGAACCTAAGGCCCGTTTGATCCGTCGGCGTTTAGTTTGGCCTGCTCCCACGGATCCGGATGACTGAAAAACTTCACGAATTGCACTTTGTATCGCCTTCGTCGGTGTATGCGCGGCACCCGACGGCCCTGCCACGTTGTCAGAAGCACTGTTGTCATTCGAATCTTCGGAACGGCGTAAAACTGTCGAAACCTTTATTTTTGCGGCAGGAATAGCAGACTTGTCGAGTGGATATAACCCGGCCTTTGAAAATCCAGCTGCACAATGTTGAGGTTTAAATGCTGTGTCGAAAAGCTTTTTCTGGAGCTTCGGGAACATTTCTTTATTGAGCGATTTGAGCCGAGTATCAAGGTAAAAGTCACTCAGGATACTCTTCCAATGTGATTTCACTGCTCCGTAAACGGCGACGTCCAAAGGTTGCGTCGCATGAGTCGTGTGTGGAGGAAAGAACAGCAAGATGATTCGGTTTTCACGAGCCAGATCATGTATTCGATGCTGCAATGGCTTGAATGCCCGTCCAGGAACAGCACTATTGGCCTATCCACGTCGACCACATTTGGCAGAAACAGGTTTTGCAACCATTCGTAGAAAAGTGGCTCTTCAATCCAAACCCCTGAGAGAGTTATTGTATCTCGCACCTTCCGGACCTCCTGTGCACCAATTCTCGTAGAGATGCTTCGCGCGGAAGATAATGTAAGGCGGTAACACCTTTGCAGCAGCACTAATACAATTCAGAACCGTAATGAAATCTTTCCCGCCACCGGGCTGCAGTTTGTAGGGATTGCAGCTTTCTCGGGGAACAAAAACTTCATCTTTTCTTGGGTCATCGCTAAAACCGGTTTCATCAGCATTAAAATATTGTGCTGGCTTATCGAACAAATCGTGTTCCCGATAAATCCGCTCAACTAGCGAAAACCAGGCGTCCACGCATTCCTGTGTTAATCCCTGAGCACGAGCCAGCTGAAGTGCCTCTGGACGTCGAATTTTCAGTTCATTTTTCCACCGTTTTCGAAAATTCAAGACCCATTTGTCACCAGGGCGCCCATCCGTAAAGTTCGGTCTCTCGTCCCAAATAGCGCACAAAGGCAGCAACAATGTCCTTTAATTGAGACCGTTTTGCTCGTAAAGCACGACATCTGCCAATTCTCGCAAGGTTGTTACCACACGGCGTTCTTCTTCGATAGATAGTTCTTTTGGATGACCAGGTTTATCCTGCGTACACTCTATCTCCAGATTTATGTTTTCGTATGGTGCTGGCTGGAATAGAAAAAGCTTTGTTAACTTCTGTAGATTTTTCATCTCGTCGAACTGCCTCTACTGCCTGTCGTAAACGTTCAGGATCGTGAATCGTTCGCTTAGACTTAGAACTGTCAGCCATCTGATGTCAGACTATATGGGTATCAGTAATTTCTGCTACGTATTACTAAAATAGGACGACTACGTACTTTTTAAGCGCAATCTAGAACAAACACAAATATGTAAGCGGCATATACGCTTGCGTAAAAATACGGAAACGATGCGTTAAAAGAGGTGTCCTAATAAGAACAGCAAGTGTTCTTATTAGGAAACTGTTCTTATAGGGA